>VMDO01007697.1:0-89298 GCA_007922755.1 Pedetes capensis | reverse complement strand
TATGTTTCTATCTCCCCATACCTGTGACTTTCTTTGGTGGATGACCCTTGGGCTGCTGGAACCACTTTGGCTCCACACCCAGGCAGAGCTGTAAGTTTTAGAGTTCTCCTGTAGGATCAGACTGAGCTAGGGTTTTAGCCAAAATCTTCCCCCTGCTGGGCTTATTACCTTCCCTGTCCTGCTTCCCCTATTTCCTTACTAGTCAGTCCTGGAAGCATTTTCTTAATAAGTCACATGCACACAAATCCTGATCTCAAAGTCTATTTCTATGAACCTGGCCCAAATATACACCAAGCAAACTGTATCATATTCAGCCAGGCACAGTGATGCACACCTGTGATCCCAGTGACTCAGGAGGCGGAGGCAGGAGGATCACAGGTTCAAAGCCAGAGGCAGCCTGCATAACTTAGTGAGACTCTGTCTCAAAATTGTTGTTGTTAGATGCCATCAGGTCAGGTCTGACTCATGGTGATCCTATGTATAACATATAAAACACTACCTGACACTATGCCATGCTCAGCACTATGTCAGTACTTCACCGCTATTCATAGGGTTTTCAATGGCTGATTGTTTTGAGGGAGTAGGTTGCTGGGTCCTTCTCCCAAGCCTACAGCACTGGCTATTCCCAAGTGATCTCCCATCCCAGGACTAACCAGGCCCGACCCTGCTTAGCTTCTGAGATCTGAAGAGATAGGATGTCAGGGTGGTATGGTTACAGGCTGTCTGAAAATAAAAAGTGAAAAATGGGCTAGAGGTACAGCTCAGTGCTAGAGAGCATTCAAAGCATGCGTGAGGCTCTGGGTTCAACCCCTAGTACCAAAGGAAGAAGAAAGAGAAGAAGAAAGAAGAAGAAGGAAGAAGAAGAAGAAGAAGAAGAAGAAGAAGAAGAAGAAGAAGAAGAAGAAGAAGAAGAAGAAGGGGGAGGGGGAGGGGGAGGAAGGGGAGAGGGAGGGGGAGGAGGAGGAGGATGATACCCCCCCCCACACACACACACAAGTGTTCCTCCTTATACGTTTAGCTCCCAATTGATATCACCATTGCCTGGGTTAGAAGACATCATCTCCTTCCCATGTATGCATGTTCCCATGTCATTTTCAGCCAAACGGAAACACTCCCCAGATCCTGACAATACAACTTCATGCTGCCGCCATCAATCTTTCTTCTCCATATGTTGTAGGGACATGTAACTGTTCTCCAAAACTTCAAACTTGCTCACTATAGTATGGAGTCCCTGCCAGAAGCAGCATTCCAGTCAGCACTACCCTTCCAAGCTGACCTTGATCAGAATACACTGCATGACTAGTTCTCGCAACAATGGAAGTGATGTGCACCTCTTCACGACCTTCCTGATCTCGTCAGAAAGTGAATGGACCTTGCACTCTCTCTTTCTCCTTTCTGCCTAGATTCAGAGGACTCTGAGATTCTCAGAACTGTGCATCTACAAGAAGGGAAGAAATTGGGCCTTCTGGGTAGAGGAAGCCCCTCCAATCCATCAGAAACACACGACTCTGGGAGGGTTGTATGAATAAGAAACAAGCCAAAATTTGGGGATTTGCTCATGTGGATACCAGTGTGTCCTTGATGATTATGTCACTCCTGCTGACACTACTCAAGTTCAGGTTTGGGATCATCCCTCCCTGGGTTATTGCATAGCTCCTAAGGTGGTCTCTATCTCCCCCACAAATCTTCCCTTTAAAGGAAAAAAATGAATGAGAATAAAACCATGATTGCATATGATTTTCATTACATATTAATTAAAAGTCCTACTTTTTTCTCTTCTTTAGTTTACACTGTCTGTAAAATATGTAAGGTGACGAATGTATAAGCAAAATTGATTTAGTAGCTGCATAATGGATATAGCAAATGACTTATTACTCTGTACCCCACCAAAATTTATAAATAAAATTTTAAAAAATTACAAATCTGTCCTTTACCTAGATACCAGACTAGAGCAACCTAATGGAAGTGAAAATCCAACCTTGTACCTCCTCTGTTCTTGGAAACTCTGGAACCATTCCCACTGTTCAGAACAGGGTAAAGTAAGTTCCTCAGCATCTTAAGAAACTTCCATGACTGCAGGTTCTCCCCATCATTTATCCATTACACCCCAGACTGCCTCGCAGCTTATGGTTCCCTGAAAGCATCTGTTGTTTCCCTCACTCCTGGACAGTCCCTCCTCACATGGTTGATTCCTCCTCGTCCTTTAAGGCTTAGCTGGGACAAGAAGCCACCCTGACTCCCCCCAGGATGCATCAAAACCCTCATCAGCAGCTCTGGACTCCAAATAAGGTCCCCTACCCCTGGGCCTCTCCCCAGCCAACCAGCCTGCACACATGCTGAAGGAAGAGAGCCAAGCTTTATGCTCCAGAAACTACCCTGTTTCTACTGCTAATCAAAAGTTTGTTGAGCCAACTTTTCAAAATTATTTCCAAATTCTGAGATAATGTCCAAGGTGAACAGATATAGAAGATCTGTGTAGTGGAGAAAAAAATCCCATTTGTCAGTTTCTTGGCATTGATGGGGTGGGTTGAGTAATAATTTGGCAGTAACAACATGGACACAGCTGGAGTGGTGGCAGAGTAGATACTTGCTCTCAATGAAGCAAGAGAGGGGGTCATGGAGAGACAGAGATGAGAGATGGACCTCAGGTAAGGAATCCCTAGTCTCATTAGGAAATGTTGTGGATCAGTGGGTCCAAGGGTTTATTGCATATTGAGAATGTGTAGTCCATGTAGGTCTATCCCATTGGTGTCAATCTAGATTGGAACCCTGGTCACCAACTGAGCACTGGACCACTTTCAGCCTTACTCTGTGCTCCCTTGAAGAGCTAAGCTTGGTCTAGATGAGCCACATTGGTAGCACCTTCCTTCCCCCCAGAACTCTGGTGACAATCTGGCATCACACAGATAGGAAGGTCATAAAGTGTGGAAGAGACTTATTCTTTTCCTAGCTCCATGCTGAAATTTTTAAATAGTATTCATAGCTCTTATTCTGGCTTTAACAGATTCTACAAGAAATCCCTCCATGTGTGGGTTTTGCAGGAAAAATATAAATATATCAAAAAATATATCCGTTGGAAATAGTAAATAATGAATGCTGCTGTTATAGTGTGGTTTGCTGTTGTTTGTGGGGGTTGGGAGGTGTTACTTAGTGAGATGTAGCAGGGAAGGAAATTTCTGTAGGGGCCTCTAAATCATTTAATGGTGAAAGGGATTCCCAAATGGCCTTATCAGCATCCATGTAAAATGTTTAGGTATCTGCACCAACTAATAAATTTGACTTGAGGCTTGGTTTTCTGACATTTGCTCAAATCCTCAGAGAACCGTAGTTACTGTATATCCTTGTACAGTATTTGAATTCTGAATTGCAATGTGTGGTTGGCTGCCCGCCGGGACAGGAAATAAAACTCCATAATAGGATGTCATTTTTTAAAAGTCTCAGTATTATTAGTTGCAGTGATATTGTATGACAAACTCATGTTTCTTTTTTTTTTGTCTCAAATATTTTATTCTCCAGTAAAACTCATTTGCATGGTTGTCCCATATGGGGATTTGTCCATCCTGGCACATGATAAAGATGCAGAAGGGAATTAGGTCACTAGGCATGCTCTTTTTTCTTTTAATAACCCCGTTCAACATCCTCCTTCTTAATCCCATGCAGACAAAAGCAATAGAAGCTAAACCTTCTAGGGCCGTGATAGGAAAGGCGGATGAGCAAATCCACCAACATCCATCCTTTTACTCACTGTGGATGTATTTAATTAATCCCATGTGGACTGGTCTTATTCAAATAAAACTATATTTTATAAACTGCTGCCTTGTTTTCTGGTCTGTGTGCTGACCCCTGATTGAGGCAGCTGTGCTGTTTTAAGCATTCAGTTATTTCAGGTCTGGGTTTCTTTCTGCTAATGGCATCATGAGGGAAAGAATCTGTATTCTATGCAGGGTAAAAATGTCCCCAGTGGGTAAGGAATTAGGAGAATGTTAGAAGGGTACAAAGCAGCAGCAGCAGGCGGAGGAGGGGTAGGCAAGCCAGTGGGGAGTTGGGAGGAAGCTAGGTCCCAGATGCCACTGGAGACAGGCAATGAGTTCAGGACTGGATGCCTTCCATAGCCTGGCACCCACGTGGGCAATTCTCAGGGTGCCAGGCAGAGTTCTGAAAGGCAGCATGACACTGAGGTTCTCTCCAATCCTGTTACCACATGGCACTTTTCTAGCCAGGACAACCCACATTCCTGAATGCAGGGCCAGTTGTCTGGGGATGGTTGTGTGTTATTTCATGATTTGGATGTTATACAGTAGTGTCTACTTCATACAAATTTATCAGGCTGGAAATTAGGCCATGTGTCCTTTTCTATATGTATGTTTTACTTAATAAAAAGGACAAAGGATGTCTTTAATTGACCAAAGAAAATTTCTTATAAAAGCCTCAGAACTTGTCAAAATACTGCTTGTAAATGAGAAATCCAGCTCCTCTCAGAACTGACTTAGGCCCCAGCACTAAAGCAATGGGAGGGCTTAAAGTAGTAAGTGCATCTCGGAGGGAAATTTCCTTCACTTATTACCCGGAACGAGAGAAGGACATGGCAGTCCACTCCTGAAGCAATCCCGAAACAATCAGCCATTAAAAACGCTGCGAGGGTCTCTATGAGTCAGACTCGACTCCACAGCACCTAACAACAACAATATTACCCAGAACCCCATTCCATGTCCTGTTGAGCCACTAACCAATTGTTGGTCTTGGTTGGATAAGATCACTGGGATGAAAATTGTCTAGGCACTGTTTTGATCTGTCAATGTAATACTAACAATGATGCACACAGTTGGCTTACAGGCTCTAAAAAGATCAGCTCCCTGGGAAAGGAGCTTTGGCAGGTATACATTTGAAAGCTTGCCTTGGAGAAGGAGTGCTCAGAGGAGACATATGGGACCAAAGAGTGGGGTTCCCTTAGGGAAGATCTTCATAATCAGTTTTTATTAAGACAGTCTATGCTATTTGCCAGGCATGTTACTCCATTTTCTATTGGTGTGGCAAAATATCTAAGATAAACCACTTAAAGGAGGGAAGATTTATTCTGACTTATGATTTCAGAGGCTTCAGCTCGTGGTTGGTTGGCTCTGTAGCTCTGGGCTTGTGGTGACGCAGCTCATCATGGCAGGAGCCCATGGTGAAGGCAGCTGCTTATCTCATGGCGGCTGAGAAGCAAAGAGAGAACATGCGGCCAGGATTCCAGTATCTTCTCCAAAGGCCATGCCCCCAGTGCCTCACTTCTTCCCACTATCCCCCACCTCCTAAAAGTTCCACTACCTCCCAATAGTGCCACAGGCTGGAACCAAGCCTTCCACACATGAGCCTTTTGGGGACATTCAAAATCCAAACCATAATGCCAAAGTTTTACCTTTTGCTTTATTTACATGTTTCACATTTTCAGTCCAGAAAATTTATTTCATTTTCTCTATCAGTTTTCTAGAACATCATCTCTCTAGTCCCCCAAGATTTCCACACCTAGAAACCAAAGACATCTCATTTTTCTTTGGAATGCATACTGTTTTTTCTAGAGGCAAAGAATAAGAGCTGGGACATTTTCTTTGGAATAATTTCCATTTCACAGAACATCCTGCCTTCTGAGTGAAAGATACAGAGAAGGTGGGGGGAAATTTCAGAAGCAGACCGCATTAACCACTGGCCCATCTCAAATCTCTCTGTGGGTCAAATTTTTGTCAAATCTTAGCTCAGTGCTCAGTAGGATCCGGAGCAGGTGGTTGATGAGATGTGAAAGAGAGGGAAAAGACAAGAAAAGGTCTTGGGAAATGGAAAATTTGTTTGATTTGAGTTTTCATAATTTGTCTATTTTACCATCAAACTTCTCTTTAAAGGAGTGAGAGGAAAAAAAAAAATAAAACTCCCCTTTACTTTCATGTAGATGGCATTACTGTGCAAACATCCAGGATAGTCACAGCCAAATTCTCCAAAAACTAATCAAGATTCCTTCTGGTTCATCTCTCCAAATGTTTTTAAATTATAAAGGTGAAGTTTTTACTGTTGTTACTGTTTTAGGATGGGCTTTTAAAGTGGAAACAGAGGTTTACAATATCTATTGGAGAAAAAAATCCACTAGGTTATTCTGGGGCTGAGATTTAGCTCAGTTGGTAGAGTGCTGCTCTGCAGTCTCTGAAGTCCTAAATTCAATTCCGAGCACCACAAAAATGGGAGAAGAACATGGCAATACACTCCTGAGGCAATCCTGAAACAATCAGCTATTGAAAACTCTATGAGGGTCGCTATGAGTAGGACATGACTTGACAGCACCTAACACAACAACAACAACAACAACAACAACAACAACAACAACGTTATTCTGAGAGATATGGTGCTGAAAAGGAGTGTAATGTTTAACATTTGAATTAAATATTTTCAACATGATTTTATAATTCTTTTTTGAAAAGTTTGAAAAGTTGATTTAGATGATGTTAATTTGTATTTTTTATATTATCATTTGCCAGCATGTTTTAAATTCTATAAGAGATAATTCATGGACTCATGTGTTTGTGTGTGTGTGTGTTCAAAAGTAGGGTAAAGAAATTCAACTTGCTTTTTTGTGTGAACTTTTAATTGGTTTAACATAGTTGGAGAAAAATGCACAAAATACAGGATTACAGTCTATAAAACTTGCACAAAATGAACATATCACCCTCAGTACCTAGCCTTCCAAACTTCTACACACAGTAGTAATACCATTATCCGGAAAAATTATTATCCTGACCTCTAACACCAGAGTTAATTTTGTGTGCCTTGAATTTTATACAAATGAAATCATATTTACTCTTTTGTGTCCAACTTCATTTGCCCAACATTATGCTTGTGAGATTCATCCATATTGCTGTGTGTAGCAATAGTTTATTCATTTTCATTGCTGTGTCATGTTTCATTCTATATGTATCACTTTCTTCTGTTGATGGACACAGGTGGGTTGCTTAAGTTTGGGAATATTATGAACAAAGCTTCTTTGAACATTTCTGTGCATGCCTGTGGGAGGACAAACTTATTTATTTCTCTTGGCTATATTCCTAGGAGTGGAATTTGTACAGGATACATGCATATTCAAATTAGAAGATGTTGCCAAAAAGTTTTCCAAACGGTTGCAACAATTAACACTCCCAATCAGAATCCACTTGTTTCACAAACACCATAATATTCTATCACTTATGCTTTATACAGTTTTATTGCTTTTCTTCTTTTCTATGCACAATCTTCTAGTGAAATCTAGATTCAACTGGCTCCAGCAAGATCTCATTGTGCTAAGCCTGTTTCCCCGCTGGCTCACTCTCCCTTGCTCCCAATAAACCACCTACACCTAAATCCTTGTCTCAAGCTCAGCTTTCCCAAAGACCCAAAAGAAGACAGTTGTGTAGAAGGTTTTAGGCTTTGGTTTTGGTTTTTACAGTACTGAGGAGTTGCACTCGGAGTCTCATGAATGTTAGGCAAGTGCTCTTCCACTGAGCTGCATCCCCAGCCACTTTTTATTTTTTATTTTGAGACAAAATCTCACTAAATTGCACAGGCTGCCTCTGGCATTGAACTTGTAATCCTTCTGCCTCAGCCTCCCAAGACCCTGGGATTATAGGCATGCACCAAGGCATTTTCCTAAGGAGAGTAATTATGACTGACCTTGATGCTGGTTTAGTGAGCCCGAGTGACATCAAAGGGGTGGCTTTAGTAGTATAATCTTCTTTGTGTGCCAGATCCAACTCCAAATTCCACTTTTTGTTTGCTTTTAAGTGAAGTAAATTTATATACAGTGAAAGGTATGATTTTGTGTGTGTGTGTGTGTGTATGTGTGTGTGGTAGTGGGGATTGATCCCGGGGCCTTGCGCTTGCATGCTTTGCAAGTGCTGGACCACTGAGCTGCACCCCCAGCCCCCCTTTTTTTTCTTTACTTTCTGAGACAGGGTCTCCCTAAGCTACACAGACTTCCTCTGGTCTCGAACTTGCAATCCTCCTGGCTCCACCTCCCAAACCGCTGGGATTACAGGCGTGCGCCACCATGCCCAGCTTGAAAGGTATGATTTTAAGTGAATAATTTGTTGAATTGATAAATAATATACATCCATGGAACCAGTGTCCTTATCAAAATGGAACAATTCTTTTACCCCAGAAGTTTCCCTCATGCCTTTTTCAGTCAAAGGCAACCATTGACCTGATTTCTCCTGTCTTTTTATAAGTAGTGCCTTATATTAGTTTTTTATATTTTTGAACTTGATATTAATGTACTTGTATGGTATGTATTCTTTAGTGTCTATTGCCTTTGACTCAACAGAATATTTTTGAGATTTACCCATGTTTCTTTGCCTACATCAAAAGTTTGTTCCTTTATTGCTCAGCAGTATCTTGTATGGACAAAGCACAGCTTGGTTACCCATTCTCTTATTGGTAGAAATTTGGGCTGTTTCTACCTTGGGGCTACCATGAATAAAGTTGCTATGAACATTCATATACAAGCCTTTGTAAGGATATGTATTTTTGTATCTCTTGGGTCAATATCTAGGAATACAGAGTTGGTTTTATGTTTTAACATTTTAAAAAACAGCAAAACTATTTTCCAAAGTGTTTGTAGACCTTTACATTCCCACAGAGCTGAAGGAGACCTCCAGTTATTTCATGTTCTTGTTCCTATAGCTGTTGTCAATCTTTGTAATCTTAGCCAATCTCATCAGCGTGACTAGATTGCTCTCTAAGGGGAGTATGATGCTTTTGATTATTGTTTAGGGTGAATATTATTGACTCCTCTCTCATAGAACAGTATTTACATCCCCCACCCCACTGATGATACTGGGCTTGTCTGTGTGACTTGGTTTAACCAATGAAAGGTAAATGGACATGATAGAGTCAAGAGGCTAGAATGACCTTGTATGGACCTTCTTATGTTGCTGCCATTGCCATGAGAAGAGCAGACTCCTGAGAATCCATAGATCTAATCATTAGAGGAGATGCAAAGAAGAGCTGGATCCAAAATGCTACTCAGAGCAAAGCACGGTTGAGTATGGCCACCTTGGGTGTTCTGAGAATAAATGATCCTTGTCTTAGGTCCCTGGATAGTAAGGCAATGTGTTTTGCAGCATTACTTTGACAGTAACTGATTGCTGCCATATAGGCAGATGTTGTTGCCAGGCTTCTCACCCTGTCTGGAAGCTGAACTAACTGCAGGAGTCTTCATTTAGCCAACCTAGGGAAGAGCTGCATTCTAATGACTCCAGGCAACCTTGAACTCCCTTCCACTCAATAGTTAATCAAAGGCTTGATTAAAAGAAACAATATTTACAAAGAAATGCTTGGAAGCTATACCATCCAGCCATTGCCTGAGCTCTCCACAATGGCTCTCTGAATTAATCCCAGGTGGCAGACAGCTGTGTCTCAGGCCTGAACTGTTTTTGCTCCATCAGGACAACTTTGACCAAGTTGTGCTTTGGCATGACCCTATCAATGTGTCTGAGAGGAAATTATATGGCAAAGCCTTTGTGACACTTGTGTTTGTATCTACTATAAAGGATAATGTTGGAAACGCTCTGAAAAATGGTGGAAGAGCGGGTGTACAGGTACAGAGAATTGTTTCTAATTTCTTTCTTCCTTTCCTTTCCCTTCCTTCCTTCCTTCCTTCTTTCCTTCCTTCCTTTCCTTTTCTTTCTTCCTCTCTCTCTCTCTCTCTCTCTCTCTCTCTCTTTCTTTCTTTCTTTCTTCCCAGTACTAGGGGGCTGAACCCAGGGCCTCACACATATTTTGTAAGTACTCTGTCTGTGAGCTGCACCCCCAGCCCCTTTTTTTACTTTTTAAATTGAGAGAGTCTCACTAAGTTACACAGGTTGCCTCTGGTCTTGAACCTGAGATCCTCCTGCCTCGGCTTCCCAAGTCACTGGTATTAGTCATGAGCCACTACACCTAGAGAATTTTTTCTAATTTCAGTGTCAGGGACAACTGTGAATCTCCTAAAGAACTTTGAGTTCTTACTACATCATAAATCATGTGACTTACATGTTTTGGACATGAAGTCAGGAGGGACAAATTCCTGAAAAAGGACACCATCTTTGGGAGAGTAGCAGGTCAATGTTGTTAGGTGCCATCAAGAAATTTCTTTCTTTGCACCATCACCACCACATCCACTGAAGTCAGATCAAATTTGTGACCCACTAAATTTGACCTTTGAACAAGCATTTTGTGAACCATCCTCACTCTCATTACTCCATAATTTTCTCTTCCAAATAATTTAAATTTTTATTTAGTTTTCCTTTTGTATGTGAGTTTTAATGAAGACTTGGTTGAGAAATGTGGTGGTAGAAATCCCTGGTTCTCCCATTTACCCAATTACTTGGTTTCATTGTGAGGTCCTCCCACTGGGTCTGGGGCACTGAGAAAAACATATAGATGGGATTGGTCCTCGCAATCAAGGCACATGCAGTCTATTGAGGGAGTCAGAAAGCAATTGGGGGTCTATATCTCTGCCCTCCACTATAAACTGGGAATAACAGGAGCACCTACCTCCTGGGCTGCTGGAGGACAAGATATCTGATTAGAATGACATATATAGAGAGTTTGGCCCTCGGCAAGTATCCAGTGGGTTTTGTTATGATCAATATTGTTATATTCTTATTGATTATTTCCATAGCCCTTTATCCTCCAGGCCTGTCTGAAGATTTGCATCACAGCAGACTGTCCCTGAATGATTTTGCTATGTTGTTGTTGCTGTTGTTAGGTGCCATCAAGTCAGGTCCAACTCATAGTGACCCTATGCACAACTGAACAAAACTCTCCCTGGCACTGTGCCATGCCTGGCACTATTGTCAGTGCTTCTCTGCTATGCATAGGGTTTTCAATGGTGGATTGTTTCTGGAGTGGTATGCCAGGACCTTCTCCCCAGACTGTAGCACCTGGTATTCCCAGGTAGTCTCCCATCCAAGTACTAACCTGGCCAACCCTGTTTAGCTTCCAAGATCAGGTAGGACCAGTTGCCAGGGTGCTATGGCTGTAGACTCCCAGTCTTTCCAGTCATAACTATTCTGTCAAGGCTACTTGTTTTAGCTTCCACATACGAGTGAGGACATATGGTACTTGTCTTTCTATATGCATTTCATTTCATTTAACATAATGTTCTCCAGTTCCAACCATTTTGACTATAGATGAGCCAACTACAGTAATCTTTAAAATATAACTTTTCTTGCTGGGAAAGGTAGGGAGGAGGTAGGGATGTAGAAATGTTGGCCAATGAGTACTAAGTTGCAATTAAATAGGAAGAATAATTTCTAATATTTTGTTGCACAGTAAGGTGACTACAGTTAACAATAACAGTGAATATTTCATAAAGGTAGCAAAGAGAATTTTGAATGTTTTCACTATAATGAAATGATAAATGTTTAAGGTAATAGATGTGCTAATTACCCTGATTGAGTCATTACACAATGTATCATTGTTGTTAGGTGCCATCAAGTTGGGTCTAACTCGTAGTGACACTATGTACAACAGAACAAAACACTCCCCGATTCTGTGCCAGGCATACAATCTTATTTACGTTTAAGTCCATTGTTGTAGACATAGTGCCAATCCATCTAGTTGAGTTTTCCTTTTTTTCGTTGACCTGCTACTCTCCCAAAGATGGTGTCCTTTTCCAGGAATTTGTCCCTCCTGACTTCATGTCCAAAACATGTAAGACACAGTCTAGCCATCCTTGCTTCCAAGGAGCACTCTGGTTGCACTTCTTCTAGGGCAGATCTATTGGCTTTTTCCAGTCCAGGGTATATTCAATATTCATCCCCAGAACCATAATTCAAAAACATCAATTCTTTCCTGTCTCCCTTATACAATGTCCATCTTTCATAACAATACGATATAAATGAAAACACCATGGCATAAGTCAGGCACACCTTTGTCTTCCATGTGACATCTTTACTATTCAAAACTTTAAAGAGGTCTTTTGCAACAGCTTATCCCAATGCAATGCATCTTTTGATTTCTTGACTGCTGTTTCCACAAGTGTTGATTGTAGAACCAAGTTAAGCAAAATCTTGGACAACCTCAATCTTTTCTCCACTTATTATGATGCTGTGTACTTACCCAGTTGCAAGGATGTTTGTTTTGCTGATGCCGAGACACAATCCATGCTGAGGGCTGTGTTCTTCAATCTTTATCAGTGAATGTTTCAAATCCTCTTCACTTTCAGCAAGCAGAGTTGTGTCATAGGTACAGCAAAATATCATATTGCACCACATGAATATGTACAATTATGTCAATCAAAAATAAAATTTGAAACATCTACAACTTTTCTTATAAACACACACACACGCATATATATATACATGTATTTTTGAAAATGTATAATATACAGACAGACGAACATGGAGAATGAAATAAAAATTATTCTTGATATTTTCATTGAGTTCTTAAAGCCAGACTGTCCAGAGTGCAATTCCACTTCTCTTACTTACCCTAAGTAATCTATTCCATGTATGCCCTCATTCCTCAATTTTAAAAGGAGACCTAACAAGATGCTCAGATGGGCCTCAGCCCAAGATACTCAATGCTCATTCCACATGATGTAGTTTTATAAAAGAAGTGATTGATTCTGGCTACATGACCCTTAATTACTTACTGAGAGTCATAGAATGAAAGAGTTAGAGATGGAGTAGGATGGAGAGGATTTATGGAGAGTCATTTTTTCTCTGAGTCCTGCACTCTCAGTGTGAAGAAAGGGTCTGGCCCCCACCCACCCACCCCCCATTTTCTTCAAGCCAAGAGAGCAAAGTTCGTACCAGAGTTGTGGCCACGATGTGTCTCCTGACATCATGGAGACACAGGGGTCTGACCTGAGCCTGAAACCCTAAAGGGCTAGAAGCAAGCGTTTCTGATGCCAGAGGCAAGCTGAGGTGGCCATGGTGGGAACTCTTCATTCCTAGAGTGAGTGTTTAGCTTCCACATACGAGTGAGGACATATGGTACTTGTCTTTCTATATGCGTTTCATTTCATTTAACATAATGTTCTCCAGTTCCAACCATTTTGACTATAGATGAGCCAACTACAGTAATCTTTAAAATATAACTTTTCTTGCTGGGAAAGGTAGGGAGGAGGTAGGGATGTAGAAATGTTGGCCAATGAGTACTAAGTTGCAATTAAATAGGAAGAATAATTTCTAATATTTTGTTGAGTGAGTGTTTCCCATGAGTCACACATGAGCTTTCTCATGGGGTCTTCCTAGAAGCCTCCCAGGAGTTGTCTGTAGAAGTAAAAGATCACAGCTGAAAGGCACAGGTAGCACCAGATGCTTTTTGGCAGAGGAAGAAATCACAAGTGACCATCTGAGAAGAAATACTTTCATTAGGAAAAGATCCCTAGGAAGGGGAGAGAACTCACAAATGACCTTGAGAAAAATGGTCAGCCTTAAACATTTGCTGATAGAGTGTCAAAGCCCACTCTCAACGTTATCCACTGATCAGGTAACAACTTTTCCCGCCTTTCTCCCTCCTCAATCCAACTTCTCCCATCTGCTCTCCCAGACTGGGAAAAAGAGTTAATGTAACCATGGATGATATATAAAGTATTGATTAGTGTACTGGATCAGACATGCTAATTATTGACTGGGTGACATTTTATTACTTGAATTGTTGTTAGGTGCTGTCTGTTTTGGGATTGCCTTGGGAGTGGATTGACACATCCTTCTCCCATTTTTGTGGTGCTGGAAATCGAACTCAGGACCTCAGAGACTGCAGACTGGCACTCTACCAACTGAGCTAAATCCCAGTCCTATTACTTGAAAGTGGCCAGAAAATGCATGGGACATGCTTATTTTCATCTATGAACAAGAGAAGAGTGAGTCCAAAGGAATAAACTTCCAAGGAGTAGGAGCACAAAGGAAGCTACTTTGTGATCACATTGCATAAGCTGTGCTTATTCACTATGTTGATTGTTATTATTATTGTTAGGTACCATCAAGTCAGTGTCCAACTCATTGTAACTCTATGTATAGCAGACTAAACAGTATTGCCAGTGCTCCTCTGCTATTCATAGGGTTTTCAATGGTGGATTGTTTTCTGGGAGTGGGTTGCAGGGTCCTTTTCCCAAGCCTACAGTACCTGGTGTTCCCAGGCTATCTCCCATCCAAATACTAACCAGGTCTGACCCTGCTTAGCTTCCAAGATCTGATGGGATTAGATGCCACAGTGATAAAGCTGCAGGTATGTTGATTATAGATGAATAATAATGGCATCTACCTCACAGAGTAGAATAATTATTGACCTTCTGAGATCACCTGTTGGATTAGTGACTAAATTATGTGTAGGAAGCTTTTTCAGTTAAAAATTTACAAATTGTTAAGTTTAAATATACATTTTATAAAAACTAAACTGTAGATCAGTACTATTTTAAATCATTTAATCATAACTCATGTCATTAAACCATTTTAAAAAATAAACTTTAATGGTTATAAATACAGATGGACCCCAACTTAAGATACTTCCACTTATTTTTCAACTCTCCAATGGTATGAAAGTAATATGCATTCAGTAGAAACCTAACTTTGAATTTGGTGAATTTGGATCTTTTCTCAGGCTAGTGGTATGCGATATGTGGTAGAATCCCCTCTCATGATACTGGGCAGTGGCAGTAGCTGCAGCTCCCACTCAGTCCTGAGATCATGAGGCAAAACTATGAATAATCTACAGTGTGCTATGTTGCTAAGTCAGGATGTTTAGTAGGTGTATTAGTTACTGGTTTTTGTTTTGTTTTGTTTTGTTTTTTGTCACTGTAATAAAAGACCTGACAGAAACAACTTAAGAGGAGGAAAGATTTATTTTGGCTCATGGTTTCAGAGGGTTCAGTCCATCATGGTAGAGAGTGTATGGTAATGCAGAGCAGTTCACATCATGAAGGCCAGGAAGCAGAGAAAGGGGATACAGGAAGGGGCCAGGGAAAAATATAGTCCCCAGGGGCACGCCCCCAGTGACCCACTTCCTCCAGCTAGGTCCTACCTCCTAAAGTTTTCATAATCTTCCAAGACAGCACCACGTGCTGGGGGCCAAGTGTATGACACAGGAGCCTGTGGGGGACATTTCATACACAAACCATATTAGTAAGTGAGGTGGAGTCAATGCATTTTCAACTTATGGTATTTTCAATTTATAATTAGTTTATGGGGATGTAACCCCAACATAAGTTGGGGAGCATCTATATCTCATCCATAATAGTAGAACGGTACATTGAATCATTTAGATGCTCCTGGATAATTCAGAAGTTACCATGTTAAAACACAGCTCCATCTGCCCATACACTTCCTTTCTGGGCTTATGTCCTTCTATAGCACATCATACTTCAATTGGGTCAGGATTTTAGCTTTATCCCAGGAGCAGAAATTCTAGCATCTTTTTTTTTCCTTCCCACATAGTTGTTGTTGTTGTTAGGTGCCGTTGGGTTGAGTCTGACTCATAGCGACCCTCAGGGTTTTCAAAGGCTGACTGTTTTGGGATTGCCTTGGGAGTGGGTTGCCACATCCTTCTCCCATTTTGTGGTGCTGGGAATTGAACTCAGGACCTTAGAGACTGCAGAGCAGCGCTCTACCAACCGAGCTAAATCCCAGCCCTCCCACATAGTTAAGAACTTTAAAAATTCTGCCCATCCTTCAAACCAAGTTTAAATGCTGTGACTTATAGGAAGCCACCCTTGATTTCCTTCCTCTTCTTCCCCTGCTTTCAAGTGGAAATATTTACTTTGCCATCTGCCACAATAGAACTTGACACTTTCCAATGGTACAATCTATTCTCACTTTCTGTACTAGTTATTGACTATGTGTCTTATCTCTATAGCTAAACAATAAGCAGCTTCAGGAGAGAAAATGCCTTTTGTCACTGTGACATACATTTATTCCCAACATTCTAACACATATGGGTTATGTATTAATCAGCTGTTATTGCTATAGCAGAAAAACCAACCCAGCCAGATGTGGTGACACACATCTGTAATCCCAGCAACTTGGGTGGCAGAGGCAGGGGGATCACAAATCTGAGGCCAGGGGCAGCCTGTGTAACTTAGCAAGACGCTGACTTAAAAATCATAAAAACTGGGCTGGGGGTGTATCCCAGGGGTTGAGGACTTGCAAAGTATGTATGAGGCCTTGCATTCAACCCTCAAGTATCAGAAAAAAAGAAGAAAGAAAGAAAGAAAGAAAGAAAGAAAGAAAGAAAGAAAGAAAGAGGAAAGAAAAAGGCGAAGAAAAAAAAAGAAAGAAAAGAGAAGAGAAGAGAAAAGCCAACATAAATTAATGGGGGAAGAACTTTATTGGGAGCTCAAAGTTAAAGGATCAGTCCATAATGGTGGCATGGCAGACATGGCAGCTGGGGCAGAGGCAGAGCCAATGTCTGATGACCTCATAGCATGGTGGACCAGGAGCAGAGAGAAGGAGCTGAGCCTTGAGTTCAGGGGGAGAGAAGAGAGTAACCTCCAAAGGCCCACCCTCAAGGAGCTCTTCCAACAAAGGCCAGCCTATCATAGTTCCACAACCTCCCGGGACAGTGCCGCCACCTGGGGACTAAATGACTCTAGTTGGAGACCAAATTGGGAGACAATTTAGGTCCAAACCATAACATACTACTTGCCAGAATTTGTGCAGAATGAAGACACTACTAAATAAGCAAGACATAAACTCATCCCCCAAGATGACCTTATTAGTAAGGAAAGCAGATACTATTGTAGCCATATTTTTTCAAACACATGCTTCTCCTTATTAGAGGATTATATCCAATAACATTAGACTTGGTCCTTTGACTTGCTGAATGTATAAGTTAGCTTTCACTGCATAACAAAAACCTCTGAAATCTGTGTGGTCCCTCTGCTTCTTCTGTCTGGGCTCATTCATATAACTACAGTCAGCTGGAGTCTCAGTTAGGATGGATGACCTTGGATGGCCTCACTCACATGATGCCAGGTTGACAGGCTATTGGCAGAAATGTCTTGGGTATCCTTCACGTGCCTGTGCCACAGGCCAAGTTGGGTTTGTTTACAAGGTGGTCAAAGGGTTCCAAGAATAATAAAAGAAGACAAGTGCTTTTCAAACCTTTGCAGGTATCACTAAGATGATGTAAAGAATTTTCAAGATACTAGTAGAAACAGAAAATTTGTGGTATTAATAGAGATCAATTCAAACTGAAGTTAGGAGAGAGTAGAAACTATGAGACTGAGAAAAAATACAGAGAGAACAAATAAGTAGAATCAACTAATGAGAGAAAAATGGAGGAGAAATATAGAGGAGAGTAGGAATTCCAAGACAGGTGAAGAATTCCTGGCAGCTTTCAATATTATTCCAAGTTCAGTCTTCAATTTCTAATAAATTGCAATAAATTCCCTTGTCCCTAATTCACTCAAGTGAGCCTCTGTTCCTTGTGACCTAAAAGACTTGCCACAACAAAAATCAGTGCCAGGAGTGGGTTGGATGAAACAAGATACTCAGAAGATATGCCAGGTGTTTGGAATAGTGGTGGGGGCAGCAAGAAAGTCTTCATAACCTGAGATGCAAGGTTATTCCATTATAAGCAGAAATTTAATGATATGTTAAGCTATGGCTTTTGGGTTCTTAAGACTTAAGCTACTTCTACAGGGGAAGCTTTGGGGATGTGAATAGGCATAGAGCAGTTTAAAGGGGAGAAGAAAGACAAGGACTACAGGTATCAGGTGTGTGGTCAAGTCAGGAGTGAATAATTTCCACTGGCTGAAGGATAAATTCTGCATCTGAGTTGTGCATCTGGAAGCAGACTTTGGAAAAAGCTTGCCCCTACTTAGTGGTGCCCTTCCAGCTTAGAGTGGACACAAAAAGCCTTTTCAAAAGTAAGTCTAAAAATGATCCTATGTGTTGCCAAATTGCAGCAGGGGCCAAATCCCAATATCAATATTTTCCATGCCCACTATCTGATTGATTAAGACTGTTGTTGTTAGGTGCCGTTGAGTTGGTATCTGACCCATAGTGACGTTATGTACAACAGGCAAAACGCTATTGTCAGTGTCTCTCTGCTATTCAGAGGGTTTTCAATGGCGGGTTGTTTTTGGGGAGTGAGTTGCTGGGTCCTTCTCCCAAGCCTACAGCACCTGGTGTTCCCAGGTGGTCTCCCATCCAAGTACTAACCAGGCCTGACCCTGTTTAGCTTCAGCTATCTGATGGGATCGGATACCACAGTGGTACAAATGTAGGTGATCAAGACTGAGACTGCCAATAAACATGGTATACATAGAAAAGATCTGAAGTTTTAAAATTCAATTCATTACACCCTAGACTCTTCCTGAATGCTTCCCAATTTATCAACCCCACCCCTATCATCACACAAACTACTTTCTCTTCATTAAAAATGTATAGTGAAAAATGTGGATGTTTCTTCCAGATCCCCTCGGATCACTTTTGGCTATTTTTGTAGATCCCTGGCTTTATAATGTGCTTTTCCAAACAAGAGCTTCCCCTTTCTCAGAGAACCTCCCAGAGGCTATCAGAGCCAGCTTTGGGGGAGTATCTGGAAATTTACCCTGTAAGACTGGCTGAGCAATACCTTGCTTGATTTTGGTCCATTCCTGTCCTACTTTTCTCATCACCTTGCTAGTTTTCCCAGAGAATGCTTCTCAATAAATCACTTGCTCACAGACCTTTATTTCTGGGTCATCTTTTGAGGAATCAGATCTCAGATAGCATGCCATAGGTGGGTTAAGTTGCTGAGTAATGGGACATCCCTGTAGGGCATAGCTCTTGGACGTGCTTATCCAACATTGTGCCACTCGTGGAGGCCTGGGGTGAGGAGTACAGAATGAAGAGCTTAACAAAGCAAGGCCACTGGGTTGGCCTTAGATGAAAATAGCACAAATAGCACACTCCCAGATTTGTTTTAGTTCTTGCCAGTGCCCAGTTTCAGTTCTAAGACAAGCAAAACCATTCATTCCCTCAGACTTTAGTTTTCATTTCAAGTAATAAAAAATCCTAACTAAAATCCTTGCATCTTATGTGAAAGGGACCAGTACATTTTGTTAATAATAAAGTGCCTCATTATTGTTTCTTTAAATTGCTGCTATTTTTTTTTCTAGAAAATTCCATAAATCCATGAGTTGGTGATTTACAGGAGGGAGAAAGGCAAGGCTTTGAGCAAATCCACAGGCAGCATCTTTGCAGGAATGTTAATGGGTGTGGGTCTCAGGTCCTGCTTGTAGGGGAGAACTGACCTTTGGGATCACAAAGCATTTGCTGGGTTCCTAAAAGTTAAAGAAGGAAAAAGATAAAATGGAGGATGTATAGACTTACTATCTGTTAAAACTTTCTTCTTAATAAGTTGAAATGATGAAAATCCTTTCATTTGACTCTATTTTTTTAAAAAAAAGGATCACTGAAATATTTGAAAATCATTCAGAATTTTCTTCAGACCAATTCAAATGACAGCCATGTCTCAGGATCTCCCATGCTGGTCTTTTGGGAACAGGTATGTAAACACTCTCTGTTAAGGAGTTAAGGATTCCATCAGCATAAAAAGAGGTGAGGTTATAAATTTTTAAACAAAATTCTCTTTCATCTGGATTGGAACTAATTCTTGAATCCCATTGTGATTAAACTGAGTGAACAGAGGCTTAAACCAGCAAGTTCTTCTGAAGAATCTTTTTCTAAGTAAAATTGCTTTATAGATTGAGGGGGTGAGACATTGTCTATCACAATGTGACTTTTTGCAGTATCTTGTCTATTTATTCTCACTAGCAAGCACACATCTAGCACCTGCCATATGTTTCTCACTGAATGGCAGGCTGGGCATGTTTATAATGTCTATTTAAGGAAGATTTTACCTGTAAGTGGTTTTCACAGCCATTGGAAGAAAGACAGTTTGGTTGCATAGGAAGTTCAGATCTGGAGGACAAAGAGATGCAGTCAAAGCCATATGCATGATGATCTTGACACAGGACATGAAGGGTTTGGCTCAGTGCAGGGACTTCTTATCCAGCTGGGTCCAAGAGTTGGGGAGGTGAGGGTTCCAGGCATATATGGGCACCAATCCTCGAGAGCGCATACATCTGGCCCAGAGGTAAGTAGTTATCCTCTTTTAAGGAATTACTTAGGATGCCGATGTCAAATAGGCATCTGGCCCAAAGAGTGTCCTGACTCTGCAGTAGGTTTGCTTGAGTCTAATGGTTACCATCCCTCTGAGCACTCAGATCGTGGGCCCAAACTTTCTCTTCTTCCCTCTAGATGATTACAGTCTGAGGTGTGTGTTGGGTACCTGTTGTGTTTCCTGGCCTAACCCTACTCTTCTTTTTGCTGTAAGTAGTCCTTTGATTTACCTCCATGTGTCTGTCAGTTTGTTGTCCTGTAGGGGCTTGCATGTTGTTATGATGCTGAAAGCTACATCACCAGTATCTCAGATACCAGCAGGGCCACCCATGGTGGACAGGTTTCAGCCTAGCTTGCAGACTAAGACAGACTAGGGAGAAGGACCTGGCAGCCCACTCCTGAAATAATCAGCCACCCAAAACCCCATGAGTAGCAGAGAAACACTGTCAATATAGTGCTGGGCATGGCACAGGGTTAGGTAGTGTTTTGTTCTGTTGTACACAACAACAACATAGGGTCTCTATGAGTCTGTCTTGACTCGATGGCACCTAACAACAACAACAACAACAACAATAGCACTTTGATTTATCCTTGGGCAGCTCTAACCATGGGTGTCATTCTAGCTACAATGCCTGTGAGAAGCTGGGAAGATGGGAAGGTAGGAATTCAAAATCCAGAATATGAAGCTGCTATGTTAGAGCCCTGCTGATACCACGTGCCAGCTTGAGCAATTACCTGCCCTCTCTCAGCTTTGGTTTCCTCATCTGCAAAATGAGGATAGCAGCAGCAGAGTGAGGGTTAACTGACTGACCCCATGTGCCTGCCACATGCTAAGAGCTCAGTCTGTGTTGGCAGACATCATTGTCATTCTTACTATTATCTGGAACCTTGTGACCATTCCATAGGGTGGCCATGTGACCACTCCTGGGAATTGACTCCTGAACCAAGTGAAAGGACATAGAACTTCATGGAGATAATTGATTCCAGGCAGTGCTAAGAGGATGCTGCCAGGAAGCTGCTGGGCCTGCTTCCTCACTCCCTAATAAGTCTGGTCCCCATCTTTCCTAGGATCTGGCTCCCCAGGTTTTCCTCTGGACCCTGTTGAGCTTAAGTTATTCAGAATCTGTTTCAATTGTTGGCTCCAAAGTGCCCTGGCCACCACAACGGGAACTGCAGTCACTATATCTTTAAGTCTGATTTGCTTGGACACATTCTACAGAATGAGAATGAGTCCTAGGCTATCATCCCTAGCATAACCTAAGACACTTTGCCTGTTTACAGCAGAAATCCACCACCCAGATCCTCTTGAAGGAAAGACTTACTACCTAGCTGCATTCAAAATGGCCCTAAAACTTGGTGGCAAAAAATAATCATTCACTTTGCTTATGGATTCAGTGGATGAGAAATAGCCAGGCAGAGCATAGACAGCTTGCCTCTACAGCAAAATAATCTGGAGTTTCAGCTAGAAGATTCCAAGGCCAGGGCCTGGACCATCAGAAAGGTTGTTCGCTTGCACATTGTTGTTTAACCCTGGCTATCAGCTGAGGCTGTGGCTGCTGGCCAGAACCCCTGCCTGTGGCCTGTCCCTGTGGCCTGGGTTCCCTTACACCATGGCAGCCATGATGCAAGGTGAGTGTCTAGAAACAGAACCAGGTAGAAGCTCTATGGAATTTTATAACCTGACTTCAGAAATCACTATGTCTCTTTCCCCACAGTTGACATGTGTCCAATTTTAAAGGGAAGAAATGGATGTCACTTCTTGATGAGGAAGTAGAAAAGTTCTGGAATGGCCTGTAGGGCAAAAATACAGCTTTGGCCTTTTTGGAAAATACAACTTGCTGCATGTTCCTGCAGACAGAAAAGAAAAAGAGTAAGATTTGGTTAACTAGGGGAGGTGCAGCTTAGCCCTCAAGGACACAAGAGGGAAATAGACAAACATCTGGATTTACAAAGGAAAAATAAGGGAAGCACACAAATAACATGAGGTATCCACGTATTTGTGTCTTATAAGTAAAAACATTAAAATAAGCTTGGAAACACCTAGACACTTGGCCCCATGGCAACCACTGGTTCCTAATTTGAGTCGGTGATCCACCTTATGATGGCTGTAGCCTAGGGGAGTAAGGTAAAAGTCACTCAGCGAAAGATTTCATTCCCTGGCCACAGCCCATCTATCCAGCCCTGCTTCCTTCTCACAGCAATAATGTTGTTGTTGTTGTTGTTGCCAGGTGCCGTCTACTCAATGTTTGACTCAGCAACTCTACATACAAGTGAAACAATATTGTTAGTGCTTCTCTGCTACTCATAAGGTTTTAAATGGCTGATTGTTTTGGGGGAGTGGGTTGCAGGGTCCTTCTCTCACCTCATATTCTGGATTTTGAATTGCTACCTTCCCATCTTCCCAGCTTCTCATAGGCTTTGTAGCTAGAATGACACTACCTGGTGTTCCCAGGCGGTCTTCCATTCAAATACTAACAAGGCCCGACCCTGCTTAGCTTCCAAGATCTGACAGGATAAGATGCCACAGTGGTATGTCTGCAAATGAGCAATAATGTTAGAGGTGCAAAAACTAAAAATGGAACAACCATATAACCCACCTATACCACTTCTGGGTATATACTCAAAGTCAGCATACCATAGAGATACCCCTGCACATCCATGTTTATTGTGGCATTTTTCACAATACATAAGATATAGAATCGACCTAGGTGTACATCAGCTGATGAATAGATAAAGAAAATGTGGTAGACATACAGAATGGAGTATTATTCATCCATAAAGAAAAACAAAATTATGTCTTTTGTAGGAAAATGCACAGAACTGGAGATCATCATGTTAAGCAAAATAACAAGTACCACATGTTTTCTTTCATATGTGGATGTAGAGAGAAAAAATATATGAAAGCAGAAGGGGACTTATTAAGGAAGAATGAGGGGATCAGGGAAGGAAAGGAGAAGATAAAAAAGGTTAATGGGGGTGAATGTGATAAAAGTACATTATATTCATATATGAAAGTGTCACAATGAAACTCATTGTGTTGTACAATTAATATACACTAAATAACAACAACAACGATGACGACGATGACGATGATGATGATAGAGAGGCTGGGAACTGATGCCACATGTGTTGTTATAGCACAGCCTCCTGCTCATATTGCCTCAGCACTTATCATTGCTATCTATGTCCATCTACTGCCTCCTTTTATCAACATTTATGACTTTAGTGACCAGTGAAAGTTGTCATGTTAGATAGAACTCTCTCTGGTCCTGGAAACTGCTCAGCCTGTGCACACAGTAAACCAGAAATGCCAAGGAGTTAATACCCTGGGAACAGTCCTCGACTCATGGAGGCAGTGGACCACTCTGGAGGCTAAGTCTAAAGCATGTTCTACACAGAGCCCCAGGGGTTCCCAACAGGACTGCACCCACTTTCCCTATGTCATCTTCTTACACCCCTTCCAGGGATGCTTGGCATTATCTTCAAATAAACTACTTGCATTCAAACTCCCCTGGAGGATCTCAACCTGTACTTATCATCTACATTGCTGAAAGAAAGAAAAATGCAAGTGAGGATTAGGGATGGTAATCAAAGGAGCAAAAAATAGTTTGGGATTTCCTTTAGTGGGCCTTGAAATTTTAGCCTTATTTATGTGTTAGGATAATTACTATTATATATAATAGCTTCAAAATGGCCATATTTAGATTATTTTCTTTTAAGCTATGGGTCACAAAACTCTATTAATAGGTAATGCAGGCTACAAGGATTAAGGTAGGATCTCAAGAAAAGTCCTTAACTACTCTGAGTCAGGGAGCTTATCCATAAAGCAAAAGTGATGACAGTAACCACCTTGTGGATTGTGTAAGGTTTTTGTTTTTGTTTTTCCAGTACTTAGAGTTTGAATCCAGGGCCTTGAAGGTACTTTGTAAGTGCTTTTAACTCTAGCATGCACCTCCAGCCCATTTTTTAGTTTTTATCTTGAGACAGAGTCTCACTAATTTACACGGGCTGCCTTTGGCCCCAAACCTGTGATCTTCCTGCCTCTGCCTCCCATGTTTCTGGGATTAGAGGCATGAGCCACCATGCCTGTCATAAATATTAAGTATTCCTAATACCATTAAAATGATATCTGGAACAAATGTTCAATAGATAGCCCTTGTTTTTACCTGGAAATTCTCCTCTTAGAAGTCCAAAACTGGTTCAAAACTGAGCTCACCAACTTCCTCCAAACTGACTCTGTCATATTCTCTACTGAATCATTTGGTATGACTAGTTGCTAATCATCTAGAATCAACTCCAACTGACCTGAATAGCAAAACTTATTCAAGAAGTCATATTTTGGTCAGTCATGTGACAAGAACCTGCTGGGACTGGATTTGAGCCAAGTAGGTCTTGTGGCTCAATATCTGCATCCAGTATCTTTCTTTCAATTTCCTAGCTCTGCACTCTCAACGTGGCTTCTTTCATGGGAGAATCTCCCACGTGTGCCAGCAGGGAGTGTGCTCATTCCTATCTGGAACTAGTGAGGTCTCTTCTACAGAAAACCAATATCTGGGCTTTACCCTGATTGGACCAATCTAGTCTGTTTGGGCTGGGATTTAGCTCAGTGGGTAAAGTACTGCTCCGCACTCTCTGAGGACCTGGGTTGGATCCCCAACACTGCAAGAATGGGAGAAAGACATGGCAATCCACTCTTGAAGCCATCCTGAAAATAATCAGCCATTAAAAACTCCATGAGGGTCACTATGAGTCAGACCTGACTTGATGGCACCTAACAACAACAACAAATCTATCTGTTTATCCATAAATCAATCACAATATCCAAGGGAAGGAAGCAATGCTGATTGGCTTATGACCAAACCACCTGTCCCCATCCCAAAGACCATTTTGTCATCCTTGTTGTTGTTAGGTGCTATCGAGTCTGGTCCAACTCATAATGTCTCTATGTTCAACAGAAGAAATCATTCCTTTGACACTGTGCCTTGTCCAACACTATGTCAGTGCTTCTCTTCTATTCAGAGTTTTCAATGGCTCATTGTTCCGCAATTGTTTCAGGAGTGGGCTGCTATGTTCTTCTCCCATTTTTGCAATGCTGGGGATCAAACCTAGGGCCTCAGAGAGTATAGAGTAGCACTCTACCAACTGAGACAAACCTCAGCCTTTCTCATCTTTTTTGTTGTTGCTAGATACCATCGTGTATAGTCTGACTCATAGCAACTCTCATAGGGTTTTCAATGGCTGAATGTTTTGGGGATTGCTTTGGGAGTGGATTACCATGTCCTTCTCCTGTTTTCAAGGTGCTGAGGATCAAACCCATGGCCTCAGAGGGCATAGAGCAGTGCTCTACCAACAGAGCTAAACCCCAGCCCCTGTCATCTTTGTTGTTGTTGTTAGGTGCCCTTGAGTTGGTATCCAACTCATAGCAACAACAGGCAAATCACTATTGTCAGCGCTTCTCTGCTATTCATAGGGTTTTCAATGCCAGATTGATTTTTGGGAGTGGGTTGCTGGGTCCTTTGCCCATTGTCATCTTTAGGAGGATTAAAAATGGACATGGGTACAAAAAGAAGTGTGCTACTCTCAAGAGAGGGGCTGGAGTTTGGCTCAGTTGGTAGAGCACTGCTGTGCACTTTCTGAGGCCCTGGGTATGATCCCTAGCACCACAAAAAATGACAGAAGCACATGGCAATCTATTCTCAAAAAAATCCCGAAACAATCAGCCAATGAAAACCCTATGAATAGCGGAGAAGCACTGACATAGTGCAGGGCATGGCACAGTGTCAGGGAGGGTTTATTTCTGTTGTACATTGGGTTGCTATGAGTTAGACCCAATTTGATGGCACCTAACAACAACAACACTTGTAAAAGAAGGAGGAACGAGTGCTTCTGCCAAGGCATTAGAAAGTGTTGCCCTCCCTGACCTTAGCTTCTTGGCACCTCCTCTCACCAGTTGCTCATTCTAGAAAGCTTAAGTCCTTCCTCTTCACTTCTCTTCTGTCCTCCAATTTCCATGAACATTTTGTAGATTGTCCTCCCCCAAAATTGTTCCAACCTAACCACTTGACTCCATTCCCATTACCAGTGCCATCCCAAAGGCTTCAGTGGCAGGAGCAAGACAGATATCTCATCTGTTATTTTAACAGGTCATAATTTAAACAGTTGTTAACTTTGCAACTCAACAAGTCAAACTGAACTCTATGGAATACAGAGGTAGCTGCTTAGGGAAGCAGTTTCTGCTTCTTGGACTTGGGGATAAAAAACAAGAGATTGGAACCACTCAGACTTAAAAGCATGAAGAAGGGGCCCACAGAGCAGAAGTGGGGAAGTACAGACCCTGTGGGAGAGCTGGGGCTGGTGTCTTTCAGCAGAAGGGGTGAGGGGAAGTGAGCCCTGCAGGCCTACAACTGCAAATCACTCCTGTGGGTGGGAGGAGCTGTCGCTACTTGGGGGGAGGGAGTGGGGCTGGCTGGAGAGATGCTGTCAAGACCCGGAAGTGATCAAGATCAGGAAACAGTCAGAAGTGACAGCTAAGGTGATGTTTAGGTGAACAGGAAGCCAACTGGAAGGCATAAGCCCCTTCTCACGCCAGCCTTGCTCCTCTTTGAAGACCCCATTTTACCAAAGCCAGAAGGGGACCACTGAGCTCCATGCCCGCCCAACTGGTAGGGTTTGTTGTTTGATTTTTGAGCCAGGGTCTTGCTCTGTTGTCCAGGCTGGCCTCGAACCCTGGGCTCCAGACTCCTCCTGCCTAAGCCTCACAAGTAGCTGCGACTATAGGATGCAGCACCAAACCCAACTCAAAAGTGTTATTATTGTTCTCATTTTTTTCCAATGAGCACTCAGAGACATTGGTGACACATGGCTATTTAAACAGGTGTGGAGAAGCTGCACCTGCCTCCTGGGCTACCAGGAAACATCGCTTTTGTCCCTATTTTATACTGCAGCTCAGGAGAATGGGGTAGGGGAGGGATGTTGGGTTCTGGACTTAACTCCTGAAACAAATGCCTTGTTTGCATATCTGTTTGGCAGGCAAGATGGCCTGCCCTGAGGGAATCATCACCTCACCCTAGACACTGTTCTGGTGAAAACTGGAGCTGGAGGTGTTCACAGGTCCCAGTTCATCAGGGAGATGTATAACCATGCAGCCATCCCTGGCCCTCCATTAGCACTTTATCTGAAAAGGCCAAACAGCTCCTGCCCTGTAAATTATATCTCATTTCTTTAAAAAATGTGTGTGGATGAAGAAGAGGCAGAGGGATGCAAGGGAGGGGTAGCGGGGAGGGGAAGCCAGGGAGGGTAAATAGATAAAATAAATGGGCTTGGTGCATGCCTTTTGACCATTTTGCTATAGTCTATTGATTTGGATTTTCCCCCTACCCTGGGAGTAATCAATTTTTCGGTGGATGGGTAGAATACAATAATTTCAGGCAAACTCTCCAAATGGGTTGTCATTAATTTGCCTTTTGCTGGTCCTTGTTCACCGGGAGTAAGACGTGTTTAGCTTTCTCCATACGCTATTGGAGGCAGCCTCTGGGGATTTGCTGGGGCTGATTGGCACCCAGTGGGGAATGGGGGCATGGGAGGGGCCCGAGAGCTGGTGCAGACTAATGAAGGTGCAGTGTTTGCTCATCTTTACAGAGTCACTTATTACTGCTAATTGAGAGGGACAGTTCAAATAAGCACAGAGAAGCAGTTGTCACACGAGCGTGACATGGTTTTAAAGAGGCCTTCACTCCTCCCCGAACTCCTGCTGCAGGCTGGCTGGGCGCCTGGGCTTCGCAGACCCCATAGAGTGGAGGCTTTGTCGGGGCACCCCATAGAAGTCAGCAGTCTTAAGAAACCTGGGTTTGGCAAGTCATAGCAGGGAACCTCAGACAGACACGCAGCTGCCTGGGACACTTAGAAAGTCAACAGCTGACGGAAGGGGAGGATGCTGAGCTTCGCTGTAAATGGACTTGAAGATGTGATTGGAATTAATTTGCAGAACATAGTTAGAGGTTGTTTTCTTTAAAGGGCCTAATTGGTTTTAAAGAACATTCATTTGTATGAGTGCTAAAATATTAATAACCTGATATACATCTCCTAGGGTTCTGCCACTTTATCTCTTGCTTATTTCCTTCATAAGAAGACATTAATTTCCTCTCTGTTCTATTAAATAGATATGAGTGACTGCACCATGCCCATCCCACAGTGTGGCCAACATTTCCAAATTATTTAATTGCATGTGGGCCAGCCAATTAGTCATTAGTCAATACTGTCAAAGGACACCTGGATTTTTTTGGGGTGCATAGGAAGGAATAACAACTGCTCCCAATTCATTCATTCTGCAAAGGTACTAAGACCCTACACTGGGCCAGGAACTACTTTAGACACAAGGGACCCAGCCAGGAACGTCCCCATTGTGATGCCCAATCCCATGGAAAGAGGGCACTGAGACTGAGCAAATAATGACCAAGGCCATCCAGACAAGGACAGGAAAGCAGGGGTTTCCCTTGGCTTTTTAGACTCCTGTGCTTAATCTTGTGGAAAACAAGATAAATCAATGCCGACAACAGGCACGTGGTAGAGCTCATCGCTTTGAGGAAATCCTAGATAAAGCTAAGTTCAGCTGCCTGGTTTTAGATACAGGAAATTTCTGACTTGAAATATAATCCCATCCTGGGGACATGTATGTGAGAGATTCTGGCGATATATTGTCAATTGAGAAAATTTATCATAGGGTGAGCTTTTGGTGCAAAGCCATGACAACTTTCCTATGATTCAGATTTTTTAATGTCATTAAAATATACACAAAACATTCTATTTAAAAGGCAAATATAAAAAAATCAAGGATGGAGATGGATATTTCTCATGGACTTCAAGGCTATGGAGTGTATCTTGGGCTGAGAGTTTGTGGATGTTTGAGATGAGAACCAGAGAAAGGTTTAACTAGGAGTTTGGTTTCATCCTTGCTCTATCTTGGCTTGTGGTTGTTCTTGTGACTTACACTTTACACACAGGAACACACATTACCACCACCATCATTACTTCAAACCATGTATCCAAATGGGAAATTATAGACAGTAGCACCTTGAGAGGAAAAAAAAGGTCCCTCCTTTCCTTCTGAACACTGATAATTGCATCATCTATTTATGACACACCAAGATGGTAGGAATCCTGGCTTTCACTCTGAAAGTATTTTCAAGAAGGTGATAGACCTGCCCCAGTGATGACAAGAGATCTTAAAAAGGAATACCAGTTTATGAATTTCATATAAAGACATGCCTGCAAACCTTTGCATTTGTTCTGAAATTTAAAAGGGAATGATGAACTGTTAAATTAGACTGGGGGTAAGCAGTCAAACACCTTCTTAGAAGCCAGGTGCAGTGGTACACACCTGTAATCCCAGCAACTTGGGAGGCAGAGGCAGGAAGATTGCAAATTTGAGGCCACAGCTAGCCTATGTAACTCAATGAGACCCTATCTCCAAAATAGAAAGTAAAAACAGGCTGGGGCTGTAGCTCAGTGGTAAAATGCTTGCAAAAGCATGCACGATGCCCTGGATTCAACCCCCTAGTACCACCAAAAGAATAAAAATTAAAAAATCAAAAACTTTCCTGGAGAATATAAGCCTTGGTACTTAACAAGAAATAAGATTTGGGTTTTTCAGCAAGGAAAATAGGAAATGATTTGCTGGGTGATACATTCTATTTTAGATTTCCTGTGATATATTAAGAAGGATTTTGCTGTTCATTGATACCTTCCAAGAGACCCCAACATAGGGCAAACAATGCCCCCTTCACTTCTGCATGAATGCATCCAGTTCTTTTCTCCACATCTGGAAGTCATTTATTTTGCCTTGAGACATCTGCAGGCACCATTGACATGTGATAGAGACAGGGGAGCTGGCAAGCATGGCCATTGCTTGGACTGTCACCACTCTCGGTGAGGCCTGGCTTTGTTGAGGCAAGAAGAGAATCCGCTTCCCTACTGGGTGATGAGCACAGGTTGATCAATTAAGAGGCCAGTTGAATAGTTTTTAAAAAATTCTAGAAGAAAAGGAATTTATGTGGCCAAAATGAATCCTTCATTTTGAGACCTAAAAGGAAAATATCTGGCTCTGCTCTCTGTGGGATTTTATTCTTAATGGGCCTAAGCAGAAAATGTCATCTTGCAGGCAAAGAGTTATATGTGTGTATGCATAGATGTGTAACACTGGGAATTTGTTTTAAAATCACTCCATGTTTTGGCTGCTTGGTGCCTTTGTATTCTCGTTGGTCAGAAGGTAGCCTTGCGAATCCACCCCAGCTAACACTGGGAGCACCAAGCTGGGTCCTTGGGACAGGCAAAGAACATCAGTGGGTGAGCGAATGAACACAGTCCACATGCCTAGGTCATGGCTGCACTCCAGTGCCAAGCGCAGCAGTGCTGCAAATGTAGGCTGAAGAATTGACCCCACACTGGCCTCTTCCTCCCTGGCCTAAAATAGAACCCTTAGAATTCTGTGGGAGTGGTCAGCACTGTCCTTTCCTAGGAGGCTTACTTAACATGCAAATGCCCTTTCGAGGTAGCATCTCTGGGAATCAGCATAGCTTGTTAGGAAGAGGGAGGGAGAGGGTAAAGGCCATTGCAGGGTGGAGAGGATGCTGAGGACCCCAAGAAGGGCTTTGAATGGCTGAGAACAGGGATGGGAACCAAGAGCTCTTCCCAATGAAGCTAGATCCTTGCAGGCTTTTACATGCACACTCAAGGGAGGAAGGCTGCGGAAACAGCCTGTTGGAGTGTGCAATGGGAAGGCAATAATGGAAGTGTGGAGGTGAGATCATTTTGATGGGGTCAAAGAGAGCCACAGAGGGTTACCTCATACTTTGTGGAGCCAAGGGCAAGACATCGAGTCCAGTCCACATGGTCAGGAGCATGCCATTGGCCTAAAGCTAATGGGATGAAATAATAGTCCACAGTATTTTACTTGAATCCCAGGAGCTTTTTCCAGCCCCTAGAGAGGTATCATGTACTTCTGATCCAGAAAACAGATCTAGAAATATTACCTACTAAGGAACAGGACAATGGGCTGGGATTTAGCTCAGTTGGTAGAGCGCTGCTCTGCAGTCTCTGAGGTCCTAAGTGCAATTCCCAGAACCGCAAAATGGGAGAAGGATGTGGCAACCCACTCCCAAGGCAATCCCAAAACAGTCAGCCATTGAAAACCTTATAAGGGTTGCTATGAGCTGGACTCAACTAGATGGCACCTAACAACAACAACAAGGAACAGGAGAGAAGGAAGAGAGGGAAGCCAATGATCATGGCGTGAGATTGGAAAGTTCTGGAAAATAACCTGCAGAGTTTTCCTGCTTCAAGAGTGAAGATAAAAGTTGCTGTGATCTGAGCACAGGGGGAAGGAGGTATAGTACAGGGACCACAGAGAGAGAGGCAGAGAAAGGGAGAGAAACTCAGATCAGGCTTGCCTCTGGCAAGCCAGAGAGAAATTTTCATCCACTCATCCAGCAAGCACTGATTGAAGGTGTAGGTTATGCCAGCCAACTGTTCCACTTACTTGGGACACATCCATGAACCAAAAAAGTTCCCTGGCCCCAGGGTTCAGGGAAGGAAAGCAGTTCAAACAGTAGAGGACATAGCCTCATAAGGTAGTATAGGCCAAGAAAAAAAGCAAAGCAGGGGATACAGGGGGTTGGCAGGTTAAGGAATTATAATTTAGCATATTGACAGATTACAGCCAGGACAGGAAGGAGGTGAGGAAGTAAGCAAGTGGGCAATGTGACCCTCGTGACCCACCATGGCTGCCAGTGATGGCCCCATTCCCAGGAGGCAGCCTGTCCATGGCCTAAGTTGGAATGAAACTTGTCTGTGACCCCAGATTCTCTCTTCAGCCCCTCACAACTCAATTCTGAAAACATAGCACATGCCCAAAGTGAAGGAGGACAATGCGACTTTTTGAGGAGGTGTCATGACGTTTAGAAGCTTTGATGAGGACTTGAATAGAAAGGGACAGACATACTTTATACACCTGCCCCAGAGCCAGGGCAGCCAGGGCAGAATTTTCCTAAACCTCAAGGGAGGCCGATTCCTTCCTTGCAGAATTCCACCCAAAACACAATCCCAAATGAGCTTTCAGATGGTTGGTAGGCTACTGTTGTTTCTTCTACTTATTTTTCTTGCTGATTAGGTTTATGCCTAACTCATTGTTCCCCAGTCTTAACCTCCCCCTGTTACCTTATTTTATTTTTTCAGGCTTTTTTTTTTTTTTTAACCATTGGGTTGTTACAGTGCATATTATAACACTGCCCATTAATATCTTTTTCTTGGCAAAAGTTCTGTCAGTTGCTCTACTTATGAGGTCACACATTTACTAGAAATAGAGTGGAGTTTAAATAAACCCCCAAATGGGTAAGAACTATGAGGTCCTTGTGTCTTTATTTCAGAAATTGCCTTGACTTTTTTTTCAGTACTCAAGGTTGAACTCAGAGCATTGCACGTGCTAGGCAAGTGCTCTACCACTGAGTCTCACCCTTACCCTGTTTTTTTTATTTTTTATTTTGAGATAAGATCTCACTAAATTGTGCAGGCTGTCTCTGGCCTTGAGCTCACAATTCTACTGCCTCACCCTCAGGAATTGGTGGGATTTCAGGAACACCCTGCGCCCACGCATTGCCTTAATTTTAAAGCCCTGATCCTCCCAAGCAGGTGACACCTTTCCTGGTTTTTGCTTGAGAAACAAATTACATTTGGGTATAGGACTATTTGATCTCTTTGTTTTGACCTTGTCATTGTGACTCTAAAAGTGTTTGACTCTGTATTTAATCGGAAGGCAAGACATTAAGCAAATTTGTAACATTTGTATTTTCTGAAGGAAAAAAAATGCTATTCTCAACATTACCACACACTAAAAATTCGAATTCAGACTGTGTCTGTCAGCCCATTGTCCACACTCAGAATTAGCCTAGAAATGGATGACTGACCAGATATGACCAAGTGTCCTAATTTTTGGCTTAGAATATATGGCCATGGCAAAATGGGGTGGGTGCACGTGCGTGTATGTGTGTCCATTTTGTAGTTTGTCTCCTTTCTAAGTCTTCAAAAAATATCAGCGCCTCTTTAAGAAGGAAATTTTGTCATTTGCAGGAAAGCAGATGGAGCTGGAGATCATCATATCAAGCAAAATAAACCTGGCCCAGAAAGTCACAGACATATTTGTTCTCATGTGGAATCCAGAAGAAGAAGAAAGAAGAAAAAGAGGAAGAAGAAGAAGGAGGAGGAAGAGGAGGAGGAGGAGGAGAAGAATGAAGAAGAAGAGGAAGAAAAAGAGGAGGAGGAAGAGGAAGAATAATGGAAGTGACAGGGCAAGGGAGGGTCATGGAGTGGGGAGTGAATAAGTTCAAGGTACATGGTGTGCATGCATGAGAATGTCATAATGAAACCCATCAATTTGTGTAATGAATATACCCTAAATTAACAACAATGAAAAAGAACAGTTGAGCCTTTCTGCTTCCTTTATTTGGAAATAACTCCAAAGGCTAATATATATCCCTAGGAACTGAGACTTGGTCCCCAGAGTTGTGAGTCCCAAGTTCCTACAAGCCTTCATGGGTAGATCTTTCCTTGGTGTAAAAATAGGAAGATGTCCTTGGTAATATTTACAATGGTTCTTTTTGTATCTATCCAACAATTTCAGTGGTCAAGAGTTGCAGCAGTCAAGAGTGTGGGTTGGAATACTCAAGAGCTCAGAGTTATAGATCTACATGGGCTTCCACCCCTTCTTTGACTTCTATTTTTATAGTCATTACACCTGTGGGGTACTTAGACTAACAAAGAACACCAGAGATGAACCTTGATTTAATGATGCCATGATGCCTTGGAGCATCAGGAAGTATGGACTGTTTGAGCCTAGCTTAAATGGAGTACATTTTGTCCAAGTTTACTTAAGTCAGAACCCCTCTTCCTGTTGCGAGTGTCAACATCTCCACTCATGTTCCCTCATAATAATCCACCCCCATGTCAAACAGTGGGCACAGGTGGAGACAGGGATGATCTGCTCTTCCATCTCGTCCTCCCTCCTTTTGTATTCTCAGCTTCATGATCCATTCAGCACCACCCCCCAACCCTTACAAAGGTCCGAGTGAATCCTCAGTTTCTTCCATTTCCTGGCACCAAATGTATTATTTGAATCTAGCTTCACATCCAACACCAGCAGATCTGATTTTGCCAGAAATCTGCCTGCCTATGGGGAGAAAGGAAGATAAGAAGGCTGAAGGCAAAAGGAAATAAAAAATATTAACCCAAGTGGACCTGACTGCAGACCCTCACCACTCAGGCAGGGAGTGACCTAAGTCTGGTCCAAGTCCACAATGGCTGTTCATGGGAGTGCAAAACTACCTTGCATCTCTTCCTTTCCCTTCTTACAACCTCCATGGCCTTAGGTGGAACCTTGGCAAAGTATTGTCTTCATTACAGGGCTATCATCAGGATTACACAAGAATGTAGGTGTAAAACTCTTACATGTGGCCCAGCATGTCATCAGATTTAATAGATGGGGGTGATGATGGTGATAACTAATGAGTGGAAGCCAATTCAGATTATTTTTAATGCCACTGCTTAAGTCAATTCAAAGAAAGATTCATTATCTCCCCAAAATGTCTGTAGGTGCCCGTGATGAAGGCTATAGAGGTTAGGAAAATTCTGGGCTGAGCAAGAAGGCATGAACTCGATGACAGGCCCCTCCACAGCATTCTTCATCCTCAGAGTGGTGGGGTGAGAAGCTCCCAGAGCCTTCATTTCCATCTGAAACTGGGGTCAGCAAGATCTCCCCTCACCTACCTTGTAAGCCCTGCATGAAGAGATGAAAAAGTGAACTGCGTGATCTTTCCTGCTCTAAGTGAATCAAAGCAAAACCATGAAAAGTGCATTTACCTTCTCTGATGAAGTGCATGAGTAAATATCTGACAGACAACCTGCTGCTGGCTCTCCCGCCATGTTTCCCTCATTCCATCTAATCAGGTGGCATGGGGAGAAAGTTACAGACATCTCGGATCCCTAGAAGTAGCTGTTTCCAGGACTTCAAATTCAATTTCAGCAAGTATTTATTAAGTCCCTCCTGTGTGCCAGGCACTGTTGGACCAGCGCTGTCCAAATGGAGTTTTCTGTGCCAATATTGGCACTGTCCAAAATGGCAACCATGAACCCTTGTGGTTATTGGGCATTTGAAATGTGGCTAGCATGACAGAGGAACTGAATTCTTAAGTTAATATTAGTTCACGTAAAATTAAATTTAAATAGCCACGTGTGACTAGTGACTACCTTATCAGACAATGGAGGACTAGGCATAGGGTTTAGCAATGGACAAGACATCCAAAATTCCTTGCTTTCTTGAAGCTTATATTCTGTTAAAAAAGGAAAGGGGAATGGGATGGACAATAAATAAAATGCAGGGTAAGTCATATAGTGAAAATTGCCATAGTGGAAAAAAAATAGTAGTTGAGTGGGGTAGCAGCGCATGCCTTTAATCCTAGAGACTCAGGAGGTGGGAGGCGAATACAGGAGGATTGCAACTTTGAGGCCAGAACAGCCTGCATAACTTAGGGAGACCTGTCTCAAATTACAAAGAAAGAAAAAAAAAAAAAAAAGATGGACTGGGGATACAGCTCAGTGGTTAAGTGCTTGCAAAAAGTATGTGTGTGGTGAGGCCCTAGGTTCAACTCTGCAGTACTGCAAAGGAAAAAGGTAATGAAACAAGAATGGCATCAGGAAATTCAAAAAGGAGTAATATGATGAAGTGTTTTCTTGCCCAGTGAATGTCCTCTAAACAAACCTCTCAGATTTTATTTCAGTACTGCCTGCAGCAAACTGTAGAGTCCAGCACATATAATTTTTAAATACATCTATGAATTAGGTATCTGATTTGGATGATTTTTATCCTTCTCAACTCTACTCAAAATGCACCACTTCTCCCTGCTACAATAATAAGGAATAATGTGCGTCTTAATGGAGCTTCTCCATTAAAAGGTTTTGGAAATAATATATAAAATTAATGGTTTACAAGAATAGTTTTAGACACTTGAAAACATAGCTAACCTAAAGACCTTCCTTGCACCATGAATACATTCATTCCCTGACTAAAAATGAATCCCAAAATTGGTTTTGATTTTTATTTAAAATTCAAATGTCTGATGTCCTTAAATTGAACAAATGATATTTAAAAATATCTCTATCATCCTCCAACATCTGCAGATTGCGATTTGCATTTTGAAATGAGCGAGGATGAGCACAGTCATTTTCTTTCCTCTCTCTGGTTATTTAATGAAATGCGAGAGGTCAACCCTTTGTCCTTAAATTAGTTCCCATAAAAATCTTTTTGTACTTTGCAGCTTGTTATGATGTCTTGAGGCTGAAGGAAACGTTGCCATTAATTATGTCTGTGTTGAATATGGATATCTATTCAGAGTTAGTTGAACAGTTTCAAACAAAATTAGCATCGAGCGACACCAGGGCTAGCTTTGGGTTGGTTATCAAGAACATTTTTCTCTTTTTTTCCCCTTTTTCTTTTTTGCTCAAAAAAAAAAATTATTTTTTTTCAAATAGCAGAGAGAATGCTCTTTGGCAAGTGTGTATTATCTAATATACTCAGCTTTCGGTTGCTACTTTTTTCCAGATGAAGATGAGCTTAATTGAGGTTGTCCTTTTAAGTTTGTAGAGCCCTTCAGCTTCTCACACAAAAGCATCTAGAGGCTTTTCATTTGTCTTGAGTATGTTTCAGATGTACAAATATTATTTACTTTAAGCTCTAAATCAAAAGGTGCACTGTAACTGTTTTAAATAAAACATTAGGCAAGACTGAAATATATATAAATTCAAAGCAATCCTTTTGTCCCCCTCATTATCAAATGGTTTGTATAACAGGAACTCAGTGAACAAATTTTAGGATCCATATTGGAGGAGCTGTTTAGCAACACACTTCAAGCAAGTGAGCACTTAATGAAGGAATTTACTTCCAGTCCTCCAAAGATAAATATTACAAATCCACTTTGTAGCTAATGATGAAGTTAGTTTCCTGATGCCTACTGCCCTCAGTATTTGCGTGAATAAGATGGGGCAAGACTTGATCTTGAAGAAGTGAAGTTCATTAGTGAAATGTATCCAACATGCACGTCTATGGGAGAATTTTGAAAAAAAAAAAAAAATAGAGAAAAACATTCAGTTCCAGGCTCAGCTCCATTCAAACCTGTTTGTAGGATGAGGGTCATGAAAGCTGATGAAGTCACTCTGGCCCTGGGAGGAAAACTCTGTTCTGTGAGCATATAACTCAATATATTAGAAATGATAATATATCCTGGGCAACAGGGAAGAAATTGTGAAATATAAGATAAGGTTTCTTTTTGGTTTTGATAATAATTATAAAAAGCCCCAAGTACTACACTAACAAAAGTGGACAGACTGGTTTAGGAATAAAATTCTCAAACAACCTAGAGAAAGAAAATTATTCCCTATTGAAGGAAAGACAAAGGGTACCAATCTTACTGTTCTTCTCAATGACAGTCTTGTTTAATATATTTACAATATTTTGTTGTGGTTTTTTCTTTTCTTTCATTTTCCTCTAGCTCCTTTCCTGAATATGGAAGCCGAGTGTTGCTTGTCGTTAAGCATTCCCTGGGAAGAGGTGCTAACCTTGTATAGCTTTTAAGTGTAATATACATTTTTCATTTTAAATGGGAGCTCATAATGACATTGTGTAGAAGGGATTCCAGGCCTCCCTGATTATCACCATGTCTCCTTGAGCTGCACTTCTGGAAAAAAATGTGAAGAAGGTAGCCCTCTGGAATGAATAAATTCTGTAGGCTGCCTGTAATTATTTAGTAAAATAGATTAAAGAAATAGACTAAAAAGGAACCCGCCACCCATGTTAGAGATAGCATAATAAGAGTACAGAGAAAGGGAAAATTAATACCAGTGAGGAAAGAATGCAAAATATGTACGTTCACTAATGCGACCATCTCTGCATTGTTGGCTCACAGGCAGACACACTTGCGGGTTTTTCTTTGGCAGGGTGGGCTGTGCTAATGAAAACGTGGGCTACTGATACGGATGTGTATGTCTCTAATTAACATTAGAATCGAGTGGTAAACATAACCAGGAGAGAATTGAAGTGAGAAATGGGCTAAAAGAGAAGCCAGTGGGTTTTTTTTTTTTTGGGGGGGGGGCAGGTTCGAAAAAAGAAATGGGACAGCCCTTGTTCAGATGGGTTCAATTTTGTCACTCGAGTCAAAATTGGAAGCCTGTTTTCTAGTACAATTGCGTCTGTGTTTAGTAGGGGCTGGACACATAGGCTCCTTTTATTACGGGAGAATTTTATAAACCTAGCACACCATCATCAAACCACCTTGGGGGTCAACTTTCCACTTGTGCCTTTAGCTCTTACGAAAGTACTTTTATAGTGTCTTCTAATATATAGGACTTATCTTCGGTTCTGAGAAGAGCTTTTAAGCTTAATCCCTCGCTGAAGTACTAATTTGTTTCTTCATCTTTAAACCAGTACTTTCCATTAACTTCCATCAGATGCGGTAGATTCCTTTAGTGTAGCCTCAAGATACATAGGGTTGTGTTAATTTTGTGTTTTGTTTAGTCTCCACCTTGGTGTGGTTGTTTGTGATGGCTGGGTGTGTGTGTGGGGGTACAATGGGAGAGGGATAAGGGATTTTGATGATGGATGCTGATATTATTCATGTATTCCTTTTTTAAACACCAAAACATCTAACTGCAAATGATATTTGGGGACAGTTGCCTTAAAAATATTTTTGAATTATATTTGGCTAAAGAAAATTAAAAACTACCACCTATTTTTTAAAAAGGCATGCCAAAGCTTATTTTTGCTGTTTTATTCTGGCTTTTGCCATGATAATGGAATAGTGTGCTATGATGTTTATGTATGAAAAACAGAATACACATGGCCCCATTATAGGGAATAAACCTTCTTCTAGGAAAATAAACGTTTCTCTCTTTCTCTTAGTTTTTGGAAATGATTTAATCAAAATAAAAAAAATGACTCATTGGAAAAGCTGTGTTATCTGTAAAAACAATCAGTATTTGGCTTCTTTCCATATTTATAAGGCTAATGTAACAAAGATGTTACAGAAGCAAAAATACCTTAGAATTCTTTTAGCCACATTAATACATGTGAATTGTATCAGAGTTCATATGTAATCATTTTATTTAACCAATTTAGTGAAGGGCATACTTTTTCTTAATATCTAATGCTTAGCCCCAAAAATATTGTCCAAAGAAAAGTTATATTTCCAGCGTAATGTTGGCTCTTCCTTATTAATTTTTTAGAAAAAATATATAGATGAATATATCCAGAGAAACACTTTGCATTTGCTCTAAAGTAATTAGATGCACGTGCAGAGAGCCATAAAACTATATGCATACATGAACAGAAAGTGGGGTTCTCCCATTTCAGGGTTCAGGAAAATAAAAGCGCTTATAAAAAATGTACAGCTGGAAATGTCATTCCAACGGGTCTCCTCACCAGAAAGTTATTACCAGGTGAACAATATACATTAGCTTTACCAATATTGTTCTTCTGTTCATCCACCTATTACCATCTTAACAAAGTAAATCATTCCTGTTCTTCCCAGATTGAGTTCTTTCCCCCTCCCTCCAAAAACCAACATTTGTTACCCATAAACAGGGGGAACTCTCAGTGATAAGTATAATAGCTTAAATTGAATTTTCCTCCGAATGATTTAGTGAATACTAGAACACATTTTTACTTTGTTGTTTAGACTCAAGAAGGCATAAAATCTCTGCCATCTATTTATCATGTAGTTATTTTAATGTAAACATGTGTCCGTTTAGATGAAGTGTTTTCATTATTAAGCTAATTCCAACGTGTCTCAGATAGACCATGAGAAGGGGGCAGAGCTCTGGTTGATGGAACCGAAACCTGCCTCCCTCCCCTCAGCCTGCTGTCAGATACGTCTTCATTAGTTTTTTGTCATTCACCGGTGGCAAATGCTGTATAAATGGAATGATGATCAGGCCCGCCTTGATAACTTGTCTTATCTCATTAGTTTCCCACATCAAAGTTAATCAGCAATGTGAATTGTAATTGCTAGAGGAGACAATGCGTAGATCGCTGGTCTCCCCCCCACAGCCCCCCCCACCCCCCCGCATGGCATCTTGAAACATCAGCAGGCTGGTTGGAGCAGATAGGCTCAGAAGGAAAATGATGTGGAAGGCATAATAAGCAAGCTGCTCAGAATTAATGAGCTAACCCAATAAGAAAAGAATGGCCAATCAATGTGAGTTGGGCAAATATAATTTAGAAATAATTGCTTGATTGGTTGCCTATAGTAGACTGATTTGACCACACACAAGGATTAAGAATTAAGATGTCAAAGCAAAAAATAATTTGGCAACCGAGGGCATGTAATTTTTTGTGTCCTTCCCTTTATAATTGAAAAAGATGGGTGTTTGATACGCTATTCGGCAGAATGAAAACATTAGACACCCTCTCGTTCTCTTTCTGCTCCCCTCGCAAGGCAGGCCCATTCAGAACACAATTGTGATACTCCTGGACAGGACATGAAAAAAGTGTGGATTGAGAGAGAGAGAGAGAGAGAGAGAGGTGTGTGTTCCCATTTATCCGTTACGCCCAAAGGATGAATGGTTGGTACATAAGGTGTCTGCATCTGTTCTGAGCTACAACATCACTGAAGCAAGAGGAAGTGATAGATGTGAATATTTGCAAAATATGTCATTTGTCTGCCCTGAGCCCAGAGAGTTCTGTTTACAGCCTCCATGTTCCTAATGCAATTTTCCCTACAGCTATTCACCAATTAGCAAAGGGCCCTTGCTATATTCTTCTGTCTAAACTATGGGAAGGTTCAGCCAGAAGGTAAATTTGCTTTGATCTACATTACACCTAATTGAGTCACCAGCAATGTCTCTATCCCAACATCAAGAAATGTGAAAATGTTAGATTATTTCACTGGGGATTAAACCTAATTTTCGCGTGTTCTGCATTAACCTATTAGGCTGGCTAATCTGCATTGCTAATGTGACTGAGGCAGCTGTCACAGCTAAAGAAAAACATGATCATGCAATCCTTGAATGAATGATTCCCAGCCTGATTAGTCTTAGTGAAGTTAGCTGAGCCCTGGTGATAAGGAAGGAAAATTCCCAGGTTGCCAATAGCTTTGAAAATTATCAGACTGTAGGCAAAAATATACCTCATGATTCACAGGCTTCGGTCCAAATGCCGAGTTGAGTGACATTATTTAAGACTGACTAAGGCTAACTCGAATTGTCGCATAAATGTTTGTGTTTATTTTAAGAGACTAATGTAATGGATTCAGATTTAAATGCTAATAGAAGCCAGCCAGACACATAAAACCCCAGGCGTTGTTACACTGTTGGTCTTTTATTAACACAGATTAAATTGTAATATTTTCTAGATAAATTGGCAAAATCAGAAAGATGCCTTGCCCCCCAAAACGCTCAACAAGAATGACTTTTACAAGACTTCTGGTTTGCTCATAGATGTACGGATCATGTTTACATGTCTACTGTGCTCCTTTGCTGTCAGTTTAAAAAAAAAAGAAAGGAAATTGGAGGAAAATATATTTAGAAGGATGAACATGGGTTTCTGGAGCTCTCTGGTCAGAACTGCTTTCTCTGCCTGTCCATTTAATTACAAGGAATCGGCATGTTTTCCCTCAGCCCTGTACTTTGTTCATTTGCAGATAGCATTTGCTGCAATTTCAAGCCTGTGCCTGTGCCTCCCCATTTGATTTCAACAGCAAGGGAGCCACCATGATGGGTACCCTTCAGATGTGGAAAATGTTCAAGGAACTTTGGTGACTGCAAATAGAGCTGGTAGTCCATTTAATCCGATTAGCAGTTCCACACAATGGGCCTGCCCAATCCATTGTGGACAGAAGCCTTTACTTTATTTGTTTCTATTAGCCAAGAATCAGTTATCAGAAAAGTGGAATTTTGCCCCATCAGATTGCCCAGACAATCAGCAGGAAATAAATGAGGAAATAGTCTAATGTGTCAATATTTATCTTCAGGCCCTAATTGTCCGCAGAGAGGACTTGTTGAGTGCGCAAAGTTGGCAGCCAGGGTTTATCTGTGTGATCTTGATTGTTTTTCCCATTGTGTAGGCACCTTAGCAGTTCCTCCCAGGGTAATGACATCTTAAAGGCCAAGAGCACAGGCTAGATAACAAAGGCATTTTAAAGGTCTAAGAACAAGGGATTGGAGAACCCTGGATGGGTGGGGAGGAAGGCAGAGCCCAACAACTAGCAAGGTATTTGGGACTTGGTTGTAAAGGGTGGGGCGTATAGAACAAAAGGACTAGAGCTATCAGAGCCTCTTCTCCTGCCCAGGTGCCCAGCCAGACTTCTTCCTTCCATTTCCCAGCAAGCTCAGCTGGCTGTGAGCCTTTGGAAGCACACCCTTGCTCTTGTTTGCACTGCCTTGGGTCAGTTGCAAAGGTTTAATGTCTGAAATACCCTCACACTGCCCTTCATGATAATGCTAATAGAAGTAATTTAAGCTGACAATATTGGAGTATTCACTACCTACCAGATACTATAAGACTTACCTGATTATTGATTTCTCCCAGCTCCTGTGAGATGGTTGCTATCCTTAGGCCCATTTTACAAATGAGTTACTGAGGCTCAGAGAATAATTTGCCCCAATTCACTCAGCCAGTAACTGTAGAGCCAGGCCTTGAACCTAGGCAGTTCAACAGGCTCTCAGTTACCACTGGATCCCATAGTTCAAGGCCAGGCTTAGAGAGCCAGTGTCTCCTTAAATTTTGTGCCTAAGTACCTCCCTTGCTTAAGCACATCCCCCGAGTCCCCTTCCCTGGAGATCATCTTCCATGACAGATCTCTCTCCCACCTATTTGAAAAACCCAAGTTCACTACAATGGCAGAAACAGTCTATAAGTTGCAGCTCATAGTTCCACTGACCAAGTGTTTTCAGTAACAGGATTCCAGCAGTCCTCACAGTGTCTTTTTATAAAAGGCGGGACAGAAATTTCGATTATCCAAGCCTCCTTTAGGCTTCTCAGACCACAGTGACACTTGAATCCCAAGTTAGTGATGATCATTCCTGAGTAGTTACGCCTCAGCAACTTATCTGAACTGTGGACAATGACTGTGAACTGACCCCCATCCCATGCTCAGCTGAAAGTCAGCCTTCCCTATGCTTCCCTGAGATGAGCTGTGGCTCCCAATTCGTTTCAAGAAGACAGCAATTCGATGTAATCAAGGAACACAGCACACGCTGTATTGGCCACACAGAGCTATAATCGCTACCCAGAATTCTTCTGTAACTCCAGTCCATTGCATAGAGTTAAAAGGTTCTTTCTTTCCAGCGGGATCTGATAGCGTTTTAGGAAGTCTTTGTATAGTTTTATATCACAAGATCACTATACCTGTGTGGGAATGTTAACAAACCTACGGTTATGAAACCCTGATATTATCTTTTAGTAAATGAAATCTGCTTTCCTTATGAATAGCAGAGTTAAGAAATCTGGGACAAATTCCTTTTAAAAAATATTTCTTTGAATTCTACATTACTCACACATTGACTATTTTCTTTTTCTAGTAATACAACTGGGCTTATTCTTTTTTGAATAATGTTACGTGTCATTGCAAGGCCGAACATATTTTTGACCTCCAATAATAGCTCCTCACAGGGTCACTGGCCTTAGCATTGATCCTGATACCAGTTGAATGCCTACGATATGCTCAATGATGTTTGACATGCATGTGAATTTCTGATTGCTACTGCACCTAATTACCACAAACTTAGTGACTTCAAATAATACAGATTTGTTTTCTTACAGTTTTAGAAATCAGAAATTCAAAATGGGTCTTAAAGGACTAAGCCCAGGAGATCAGCTGGGCTGGTTCCTCCTGGATGCTCCAGGAAGTTTGTCCCTTACCTTTTCCAGTTTTTAGAGACAATGGCATGCTTTGGCTTATGGTTGCATCCCTCCGACCTCTGCTCCCATCCTCATGTCACTTTCTCCTCTGATGTCCTACCTCCTTCTTAAAGGACACTGTGGTTATATCAGACCTGCACAGGTACTCCAGGCACAAGAATCTCCCCCTTAACTTGATCACATCTGAAAAGTCCTTTTGCCATGTAAAGTAATATTTGCAGGTCCCAGGGGTTGGGACACAGGCATCCCTGGATAGGAAAGTGGGAGAAGGACATTATTTAGCCTACCTTACGTCACGGATCCTGGGAAGAAAGGCAAGATCCTTGTCAATCACTTGCATACTTGTGTAGCTGCAAACATTAGCTGGTGCTATGATTTGAATCTAAAATGTCCGCCCCCCCACCCCCGGGGTCACGTGTCTGAACACTAGGTCCCAGGTGGTGGTGTATAAGGGAGGTGGTGGAACTTCAGGTGGTGGGACTTAGCTCACAGAAATAGATCCCCAGGGCAGGCTCTTGGAGGTTTTTTCTCAGGCTTCCAGTACCAGTAGGCTCTCTCCTTCCTGCTGCCATGATGTGAACAAGTCCTCCAAGCTACAGGCCCTGCTCCCATGCTCCCCTACCACTGTGGGTTAACATCCTTGGAACCTCGAGCCAAATAAACCACTCTTCCCCTTAAGTTGTTCTGTTGAGTAGTCCGCCACTCCAATGAAGAAAGTAACTAAGATGATTTGGGGGCATAAGCTTGGCCCTGGGGCTACAGCCAGGAGCATACAGTCTTCACACCGTGAGTGTCACATCTGGAGAGCGCACAGCCAGAGAGGGGAGGAGAAGGGAGCCAGCCAGCTTGGGATGGACACAAGGGTCCAGAAGGTCTGCTGTGGGACTGTGACATTTAAGCCAGGTCCTAAGGTGAAGGTCAGACTTCACCAGGGGAGGAGGTTAGGGAAAGCTAGAAAAGCCACAAAGACAAAATGACCCTCTCAGGTGCCAATGATTGCCAGTCTAGAGGGAAAATGTTTAACTTCAGTGACAACTTGTACTCTGTCTACTATGGTCAACGTTGGGACCCTGTTCTAAATGAGCATCAATGTTACTATTATTTCTGCAAAAAGACAAAGGACCTGAGTAGGTGACAGGGAAGCTCTGGGTGTGCTCAGGGGCAGAGCAAGCTGGGCAACCTTGGTCTTCTGCTTCCTGAGCCCTGCTGACCCTTATCTGAGAAGAAGGGGCCTCACCTGTTGTCAACTCCATTCTGCTGTGGGGTTAAAGTTGGCAGAGTACACAGGCCCTGCCTCCCAGAAGGGCAAGAGTGTCTGACAGACCAGTTTCTCTCACCTCTTATTGAACTGATGGGTCACAGAGAATCCCTGACCAAAAGGCCCTGTACTCGGGATATTTACCCAGCCTCAAGACAGCTCCCAGCAAGGTACTTATGGTTTACAAAGGAGAAAACAGTGAGGTCAAGGTGAAGCAGCCTGGCAGATACCACCTTAGCCAAGAGGTCAGCAATGGGACAACCTGACATCAGACACCTGTTAATAGTGTGCACTGAGAAAGATTCAACAGCTTTTCTGAAGTCTTCCTACCCCAACTGTGTCTCCTCCATACAGTTCTGAGGAAATACAGAAGAGTCCACGAAATAACTGATCTGTACCATTCTAAACTGTCAATATCACAAAAGATAAATCTGCTTTGGTCTCTATAGATTTTCCTATACCAGAGAGTTAATATAAGGGGAACTGTACAGTGTGGAATCCTTTGTGACAGCTTCCTTCATTTAGTGTAATGTTCTCAAGGTTTGTAGAACATATCAGCACTTCATTTTTTTTTCAGTTCATATATCCTTTATGCAGTTATCAAATCAGGATTGTTTACACTTCCATTTTCTTAAACATTTTACAGAACAAAGTAAACAGAAAAAAAAGGAAAATTTTTGATTAACATGTATGACAGTTGTATGCAATTATGACTTATAGCATGATTTTTTTGGATTTTCATAGAATTGCATCCTGTGTTTTGCACTTTTCTCTCCCTCTTTACCCTTCTAAGTTGTTCCCCCTCCCTCTTTCACCATTGTCCACTCCCTCCCACTAGTCCCCTCTCCCCTCATATTGGGTTCCCTTGTATTATCCAACCTTAGATAAGTATGAAAAAAATTATATATATATATATATATATATATATATACATATATACATATATATATATATATATTCATACATTCTTTTCTTTAAGGTAGATCTAGCTCCAAGCTCCAGCATATGAGAGAGAACATGCAGTGCTTCTCTTTGAATCTGGATTATTTCACTTAAAAGCATCTCCAGTTCCATCCAATTTGCTGCAAATGACATAATTTCATTCTTCTTTACTGCTGAATAATATTCCATTGTGTATTTTTTGTGAATAATATTCCATTGAATGGATATGTCACATTTTATTTAACCCTTCATCAGTTGGAGTTATCCTTTCAGCCCTTATATCAGATCACATCACTCCTCTGTTGAGAAACATCCAAAGTCTTCCATCCAGGACAGAGTATAACCTAGGCCTTCCTTGATCTGGCCACCAGCTTCCCATGACCTTACTTCCTGGCCTTTCCCCCCTGTTACCCTGCTCTTACCATTGGCCTCCTTCCTATTTCTCAAAGTTGTGAAGCATATTCCAACTCAGAGCCTTTGAACTTACTGTTCTTTCTGCCTGGAATAAGTCCCCAAATGTATTGCTCTTGCTTACTCACTTCAGTCAGATCTCTGCTCAAAAGATTCTTTCCTGACAACTCTATCCAAAGGAGCTGTACCTCTCCATGCTACCCCATCTCCATTTTTAGCGCTGTGATCTGCTAAATCTAGCAGTAGCATTCATAGTGGGCGATTCCAGTTGCATGGACACTTGATGTCCCATGGTTGGGTCATTTGTCTCTGCTAAGGACTAGAAACATACAGATGTTGCTGTTTAGAAGGCAAGTCGTTCCTTGCTTCAGATGGCATAGCTTTGCTCTAGAGCACTCAGGATATGTGCTGTAACTCTATTTTTAGAGATTTCTAGAAATTCCAGACACCATTGATACCTATCACAGATACCTCTAACAACATGTGATCTGATGATGATATAACCTAAGCCTATTCCAGAGCCTATTCTGGCTGTAAGTCTCTAGAGTCATGGAAGAAATTATGCAAAACAGTATTCTCAAGTAGAATTTATGCTGCCTCCAAAAACCAAGAAGACTCACCAAATGTTGTGCCTCTCTCCTAAGGGCAGGAGGTATGAAACAATTTGAGTTTCACCTTAGAGAGGATATCTCTACATGCTTCTAGATCACTGAATACCTGAAAACTTCATTTATCGGGTCATCCCATAAATCTCTGTAAAGCTTGTTTGTCACCATCTGGTAATAAGTGTTTAATTAGGATATTAAGAGTATTTTAAATTTCCTGCTCACCACATCCTAGCAATAGAAGTTCCTGTGGCTTATATTGTGACTTAGAGCAGGAACATTTATATATCCCAGAGGAAACGTATACTGCTGTCCTTCCCACGTAAGAGGGAACTGCCTTGGATGCTTCTTCCTGATGGGGATTAAAAAGAACACATCTGCAGGTACAATCAATGCATGCCAGATTCCAGAGTCCACATTTACCTGTTCCAGTAAGAAATGACCTTCAGCTGGCAACTGGAATTAAGCTATCATTTGGTTACATTTATGGTAGGTCACTGTCATTTGCCATAATTCATCTGGCTTTTGCAGAGTTCATACAGGGGGATTAGATGAGGGTATGGTAAGGGCCACCATCTTTTCATCCTTAAAGTCCTCAAAAGTGATGCAGGTCTTCCTGGGATGTGTTCTTCCAATTTACTACTTTGGCCAGGATAGAGGAGAAACAGTTTCAGGGGCTTCCACTTGGCCTTTCCTTCTATAGTACTTCTTAATCCTCACAACAGGGAGTCAACATGAGGATTCTGCCAGCTGCTGGGGACTGTCATTCTAATTATGTATATGAATCCAGGGGAAATAACCCATAAGATGGATATGAGGACTCCTTGGATGCACTGAGAAGTGGGCTTTGGCCAGAATTCCATTTGATACCTGATTTCCATAAATCCTATGCTAATGGGGGTCCATAAGGCTGCTTTGGGTTCCCTAGAATCAGTATCAGCTCAGATCTATATTAAATAGCCCCCTAAAGTCCTGGGTATAAACTTTTCCCTTGTGCATAGTTACTATAGCAAGTGACCAAAATAGTCCAATGGACTGAAAGCCAATTGTAAGACAGGAAAACCTTGTAGATCAATATGAGGGAAAAACCAAAATTCTAGACCCATGGAAAGAACATGGGCTTTGGATCCACACATCTCCAGGTTGGACCCCTGCTCTACCACTCATTGGTTGGGTAAGATCTAACATCATCTATAAAGTTGGATTGTTAATACCTATCTCACAGGATGTTCCAAATAAATATACATAACAGAAGGGCCAAGAGAAGTCAGGTTTATTTAAATAAGTAGGTGTTTCTGTTATATTTTCAATGGAGTGTCCTGCACTGGGGTTCAGGCGGCATAGATTTAGCAAAGGAAATTTTGAAAGTTTTATGAGTATGCAATGTTTCACCTGGCAAATTGGAGGTAAAAGAACAATGAACACCTGCATATAATAAGGAAAATGTCTTTAGGGCAATTGGATTTTACCCAAAACCAGGAACCAAGTCTGAAAGGAGAGCATAATGAAAACAAGCAGCTAGATTTATACTCTTAGTGCGGAGTCCGCAAAAGTAGAGCCTAAGTTAAGGACGTGGAGGCTGGTAGTTTATTTTGTAGGAGATTCCAGGAAAGGAAGGAGGAGAATGCCATAGGAAAGAAAAATCCAGTAAAATACAGTCATCCCTCAGTATCTGACAGAGACTGTTTCCATGATCCACTGCAGACACCAAAATCTACAGATGCTCAAGTCCTTTCTATAAAACGGCACATTATATTTTAAATCATCTCTAGATAACTTATACTACCTACTAGATAACTATACTAACAACTATTTACATAGTGTTACACTGTATTGTTTAGAGAACAATAACAAGAAAAATGTCTGTATGTGCTCTATACAGTTGCATTTTTTTTCTGAATATTTTCTATCCGCAGTTGGTTAAATGGGCAGATTTGGAACCGCTAAAATTGAGGGCCAAATGTGTGTTATTAAACTTGTTGCAACTGTGGGCAACTGATGCTCCATTCTGCTGGCAAATCATGTACAATGTGCTTCACTAGTGTCCCCGTGAAAGATTAGAAGTTGGTGGATTTATCTTTTAACTCCTATCAGCCCTTGTTTGAGGGTACTCTCAAGGCATGGCTTCCAGCCTACTGGGAACATGTGAGGCTGAGCAGTTTTCTTTGCTGCAAAGAATCCTAGCAAGGCAAGCAGAACTTTGGGGTGGGTCTTGGAAGCAGGACACTAACACATTCTCAGGAGACTCTTGCACAGCTAAAACCAGAGGTGAACCCAGGGTACATTGCACTGGACACAGCTGAGACACCTGCGTGCACTCTTACATCTTCAGTTTGCATTATCATCCTTTGGCTAAGCCCACAAGGTGTTTTGTTCTGTTTTAAATTAACCTCACTTTACCCATCTGTGGTGGTCTCCAGGAAGATTGTATCCGTTTTGTTTGTTATGTGGCTTTCTGTCATTTGCTTCGTAGGATGCCAAACATAGAGCAAGAAATGGCTTGAGAACCTTTTAAACCTCATGGATTTTCCTGATGTGTGGTCACTGTAGGAGGCAGGAAGCAGAGAACATGGGGTAAGATGCCCAACACAAATATCAGAAGCAAAACATAGCACTTGGATTTGGAAGGGAGTCTAAAGGATTTGGGTTCTACAAACACTGCATTTTTTGGCAGCAGGGCCCATCTGTAATCCTATGTCCATAAATTTCATTTTACTTTGCGAGAAGCTGTGCCTATTCTCCTTCAGCTGATAAGAAGTCTCCCTGCATTATGAAAAACACTCCAAAGCTTATGTAAAAACTCATTTGGCTCTGCCTCAGAAATTTCCCCATTTCCCGTGTCGGAACTGTGAATAATAAAAATAGTTTTCTTTTAATTGATTCTAGAGAGAATTATAATCAGTCTTTGGCCTGGGTCTCACTTCTTCACAAGTGAGAGTTGTGATGACTGGCTTTCTGGCTTCTTGGTGGCCCTACAAAGGAGGTACACAATGGGAGGGGTCTGGTCACTCCATCAGAACCTGGGCTTTGAGGCAATAGCAGGGGCCTGGCAAAAGAAAGGTAGCCTGAAGCATCCATGTCAGCTCAGTCTCTCCACAGTTACCATCCCCCATGCCATCAAAAAAGAATAAAGACAAAAGAAATAAACTTTCTCTGAATGAGATTGTTATTGTAAAGCCCTCCTTGAAGAAACCATTAATAACAGGCACCATCGTTTGACCTACGTTGTTGTTGCTGTTGTTAGGCACCGCCGAGTCAGGTCCAACTCGCAGCGACCCTATGTACAGCAAAATGAGACACTCCCCAATTCTGTGCCAGGAACACAATCTTATTTATGTTTAAGCCCATTGTTCAGACACTGTGTCAATCCATCTAGTGGAGGATTTTCCTTTTTTTCGTTGACTTGCCACTCTCCCAAACATTATATCCTTTTCCAGGGATTGACATATACCATCATAATTTGGAAAATGCTCTTCTTTTTTCTCAGGAAGGTGGGTACATCTGACAACATACACTGAAATTTTTTTTTTCTTCCATGGCATTATCTCCCTTGTCTTTAAATATCTGAGTCTATTTATTAGGTCAGTTTGATTGCAAGTGACAGAAACCCAACTGCAGATGGCTTAAACACAAAGGGGACCCTATCATCATGGTGCTAGGATGTTTCATGGGAATGAGGACAGCAACCTAGGGCTGTGAGAGATGCCCATCTGACCTCTGGGGCAGTGAGGTCCAGGGACATACTCTGTTCCTAGGTAGACTCTCCATCTCTTGAATTTGTCCCTCTCTGTTCATTTGCATTAATCTTTTATTTTTTCTATCATGGATCTCTCTAGCACATAGGTAAGAAATGAAGCTTTGGGTAATTTCAAAGATTTGTGTCATCAAGCCCAGCCAGCAACTGAGGTTCGATGTTCTAGCTCCAAAATGTCTAGAAAATGACTCTCATTGGATCATCTTGTAGCAATTGACCATGGTCAGACTTACAGTCATGGAATACCATGGTAGATCCCTGTAGAACCATGGTGGGGGTAGGGGAAGTACCTAGAAGAAAAGGAGAGAACCATAATTCTCTCTTACAAAAGGGCTGGGCTCACTGATTACTCAGGGTCCTTCGGGCTTCCACAGCCCATCTTGCATTCTCGGCTCTACTAAAGCTCTCTGGGAGCCATGGTGACTGTTTCCCAAACACAGGTGGAAATCTCTTCTAGAGAAGGATTGAGCCTACAGCCATGGAACCTGAAGCATCCCCAGTTACTAGTGCTGCCAAGTCACCCCCCCACACCCTAGGCTTTTCATTCAACAAGTTGTTGCATATTTAAGCTTACAAACAGCTCCCCTGGGCACACTGAAATACCCAACTGAAAATCCTGCCAGCTGAGGTTGCCTTTGTTGTGAGTCAGAAATCAGTTCCCCTAAGATGGAAATCATGGGGATCAAGAATGAGGTATTTAAAATTGTAAGTCAGAACTGTAGAATGATCTTCTTTAGATTTTGTTTTATATAAAACCCAACAAGTCTGTGTTAATGTGGAAGCCATTCACTCATTCATTCTACAAGTTTTCAGTACATTTCCACTTCGAGCAAACACTGTCTAGAGTTAAGTGGTACAAAATTAAATACTATGTCATCTCCACATTTATGGAACTCAGCTCTCTGTTGACATCTGTTGGAAAGATAGATGTAACGGAGTAGACTACCTAAAAGATGCAAAAATAGAATTAAGTTGCACAAAAAGGGAATCATTAATTGTGTTGAAAAGGAGAGAGGGAAGAAGGCTCAGAGAAGAATTCATAAGGGAGGTGATGTTTGAACCAGTTCTGTAGGACAGAAAGGAGCTTCCTAGGAAAAAGAAGAGGAAAAATTCCAAGTAGGCCATATGGATGGAACTTTCTGAAACCTAGAGGCCTTCCAAAAAGGGCAACATCAAAGTAGTTGGCTAATGGAGAACTTTGCCACAAGGAATCATGACTTTCTCATGTCACATTTGTATATTTTAGCAAGGTTTCTAACTAAACTGTTAAAATAAACACAAACACGATAATATATTAAGGCTAAAATAAAATAGGAAGTTCTCATTCATACAATGATGTGCACTCCATGTCATGTGGGCTTCTTCCATCTGTGGCTGTACCATCTCCTAAGTCCTCATCTCTTTTTTATTCATTTGATGTCAGGAGAATTAAAGAGTTTGGTGGAAGCACGTCATCTCTTAGTTTTAGAGCAGAAGTGCCACAAATCCCTTCCATTCCCATTCCATTGATCAGAGTAGGTCATAGGACCACTTTTCTCTGCAAGGAAAGCTGCGAAATGTAGTCAACTTCTGGGAAGCCACTTCCCAACTACAACAAATCTCATGGAGAGGAAGTTGCTCAGCAGCTGGATACCTCTACCACACTACATCATGCATGAGCCATCTGCGAGGCACGCAAGTCTTTCAAACTTCTGACACAAAAATGAGCCATCATAAGAATCTAAAAGAGAAAAAGGAAAAAAGAATCCAAACTTTTAAGTTTCTGCTTTAAAATATTTTAAAAAGGAATTTTATTTACTTTCAGATATATGTTTTGTTTATTTGTTTGTTTATTAGCAGTACTAAGGGGTTGAACCCAGGGGTTTGCACATACTTCACAAGCATTCTATCACTGAACCGCACCCCCATCCCCTTTTTTATTTTTTATCTTAAGACAGAGTCTCGATAAGTCATGAAGGCAGCCTTTGGCCTCCAACCTAAGATCCTCCTGTAACCACATCCCAAATCCCTGGGATTATAAGGATGCATCACTGTGCCCACCTTCTTTCAAATGCACATTTTGAAAGAAAATTTTAACAGTGGCTGGCCATTTTAAAGTGATCTTGAATGACTTTTTTTTTTTTTAATATTTTGCATCTCCTTATTTGTGATGTAAACATGTTCAATGTAATTTTAAGACAGGAAAAAAAATAAAAACATCTACTTGTTTTTTGGGGCTGGGATTTAGCTCAGTTGATAGAGTGCTGCGCTGCAGTCTCTGAGGACCCGAGTTCAATTGCCAGCACCACAAAAATGGGAGAAGGACCTGGCAATCCACTCCTAAGGCAAGCCCGAAACAGTCTGCCATTGAAAACCCTATGAGGGTCGTTATGAGTCGGAAACCGACTCGACAGCACCTAACAACAACAACTTGTTTTTTACCTAACAGCAAGAAAATGCAATTTTATTCTAAACATCCCAAAAGGTATAAGTAATAGATTAGTATAAGAAGTATTTTAAGCCAGGCACAGTGGCACACACCTGTAATCCCAGCAGCTCGGGGGGCGGAGTCAAGAGGATCGCAAATTTGAGACCAGAGGCAGTCTGTGTAACTTAGCAAAACCCTGTCTCAAAAAAGTTAAAACAAAAAAAAAGGGCTGGGGGTGCAGCTCAGTGGTCCAGCACTTGCAAAGTATGCAAGCGCAAGACCCTGGGTTCAACCCCCAGTACCACACACACACACACACACACACACACACACACACACACACACACGAGTATTTTAAGTGTGGCATGGTGGCGCTTCTCTGTAATCCTAGCCACTCAGGAGGTGGAGGCAGGAGAATTACAAATTCGAGGGCAGAGGCAGCCTGCATAACTTAGCAAGACTTTGTCTCAAAATAAAAAGCAAAAAATGGACTAGAGTTGTATTTCAGTGGTAGAGTGCTTGCAAAGCATACATGGGACCCTGGGTTCAACCCTCCAGTACTGAAGAAAAAGTACTTTTAAAGATCAAAATTTAAGACATGTTTTCTTTTGTTGACCTATTTTATGTACATATGAAGTAATTTGTTTTAAAATAAAGTGAGATTTTGTTGTTACTCTTTAAAATTTTTTTCATGCATATTGACCAAGCAATTATTCATGTAGTAATTAATCCTAAAGAAACCATCAGAAAAATGTGCAGCTTTTTGGTGGATGTGCATTCTCCTCATATTGTTTACAATGATAAATTAAGTTTGCACTTAACTATTCAGCAATGCAGTAAGTTAAATAAGAGGGGTCCAGCTGTAGGATAACCTTACATCTCAGTTTACTCCTCTGTCCCTTTATAATTGTAATTAGCACCTCCCTTTTTACTATCAAAACATCTCAATTTGAGAGGTAAAATTAGATGTCCACCCCACATACAATGAAACACTAAATCCTAAAATTTTATGGCATATGAGATTATATATTAATAAGATAGTTTTGTTATAACTTGGTATGAGTAAAATGTCATTTTACTCTCTGTAGATTCGATGTAATCCCATTAAAAAACCTAATACATTATTTTGTGGATATCAACAAACTGATTCTAAGTTTACATGGAAAAGCAAGACCAGAATAACCAACACAATAATGAAGAACATTGGAAGACTGGCACTGCTAGATTTTAACACTTGACAGAAAGCTACAATAATCAAGACAGTGTGGCACTGGTGAAAGGACAGACAAAAGGATCAAGGGAACCAAATCTATAGCCCAGAATCAGACCCCTCCAAATATAACTGACTGATCTCTGACAAAGCAGTAAAGACAATTCCATAGAGGAAAACAGTCTTTCAACAAAAGGTATTAGTTCAACTGGACATCTACATGTAAAAGAACCAATGAACCAACCAACCAAACAAACAAAAAACCTGAAACACAGACTTTACATCTTTCACAAAATGTACCTAAAAATAGATCATAGAGCTAAATGTAAAATTCAAAACTATAAAACTCCTAGAAGAAAACATAGGAGTAAATTGAGGTGACCTTGGGTCTAGTGATGACCTTCTAGATACAACACTAAAGACATGATCTGTGAAGAAGTGGAACTTTATTAAAACTAGACTTCTTCTTTACAAAAAAACACTGTTAAGGGAATGGAACTTACCCACAGAGCAAAAGAAAATATTTGTAAGATATATATATCTGACAAAGGACTTGTATCTAAGTCCTTATGTGTATATTCATAAGGAACTCTTTTTTTTTTTTTTTTCCCAGTACTGGGGGTTAAACTCAGGGCCTCATGCTTGCATGCTTTGCAAGTGCTGCACCACTGAGCTGCGCCCCCAGCCCATTTTTTTTTTTTTTTTACTTTTTGAGACAGGGTCTCGATAAGTTATGCAGACTGCCTCTGGTCTTGAACTTGTGATCCTCCTGCCTCCACCTCCTGAGCTGCTGGGATTACAGGCGTGCACCATCATGCCCAGGGCTCACATAAGGAACTCTTAAAACTCAACAATAAAAACATAAGCCAATTACAAGGTGTGCAAAAGATCTGAACAGACATATCACCAGGGATATACAAATGGAAAATATGTATATGGAGCAAAAGATGGTGAGGATGTGAAGCAAAAGGAATTCTCATTCCTTTCTGCCAGAAATCTAAAATAGTACAGCCACTTTGGAAGACAGCTTGACAGTTTGTGACAAAGCTAAACACAGTTTTACTGTGTAATCCAACAACCATGCTCCTTGGGATTTATCCAAATGATTTGAAAACTTATGTCCACACAAAAAACTTTGCACAAATGTTTATGGCAGGTTTATTTGTAATTGACAAAATATGAAAGCAACCAAGATGTCTTTCAATAGGCAAATGAGTAAATAAACTGTCAAACATTCACACAATAGGATATTATTTAGAAGTTATTTGAAATGAGCTAACAAAATCCACACAAAGACACAGAGGAAATTTAAGTGCATATTGGTAAGTGAAAAAAGCCAATCTGAAAAGCCTACATACTGTATGATTCCAACTATATGACATTCTGGCAAATATAAAACTATAAAGAGTAAAAATAATAAATAAAAATATTTATAAACAAACAAACATCAGTGTTGCCAGTAGTAGAGGAAAGGGGAGAGATGAATAGGTAGAATGAGAAATTTTTAGGGCAGAGAGTCTAAGATACTGTGAGATGTTGTAATGGTGAATCTATGACCATATGCATCTGTCAAAACCCATAGGATGGTGCAACACAAAACCCACAGAGCTCACAGAACTGCATAATATGAATACTGAACTCCAATGTAAACTACAAAATTTAGATAACCCTCTATCAACATTCACCATTAGTTCCCCAATCAAAACAAATGTGCCACACTAAAGCAAGATGTGAATAAGAGAAGAAACTGGGGAAATGGGTTATATGCAAACTATCTGTACTTTTTGCTCAGCTTTTTCTGTACACCTAAAGATGCCTGTAGCGGTAGCCCTTTGGCATTCCATCCCATCAGGTCTTGGAAGCTAAGCAGGGCCGGGCCTGGTTAGTACTTGGACGGGAGACTGCCTGGGAATACCAGGTGCTGTAGGCTTGGGAGAATGACCTGGCAACCCACCCCCAAAAATCAGTTCACCATTGAAAACCCTATGAACATCAGAGAAGCACTGACAATTAGTGTTTCACCTGTTGTATGTAGGGTTGCTATGAGTTGGGTACCGACTTGACAGCACCTAACAACAAAGCTGCTCTAAAACATATTGTTGTTGTTAGGTACCATCAAGTTGGGTCCAACTTGTAGGGATCCTATGTATAACAGAACAAAACACTGCCCAACACTGCCATCCACACAATCTTCTTTGTATGTTTGAACCCATCGTTGTAGTCACTGTTAAGCTCATTTTGAGTGGTGCCACATCAGCAAATTGAAGTCCCAGAGGCTCTACTCAATTCCCATCATTAAAGTGGACTGTACTTCGAGGAAGCAAGTCTTCCCCCGTTATCTTTTGAGTGTCTTCCAACTTAAGGGGTTTACTTTCTGGAACTATGTTTGACAGTGCTTCTCTGCTATTCATACCTGCAGGTGGACCACTGTGGCATCTGATCCTATCAGATCTCGGAAGCTAAGCAGGGCCAGGCTTGGCTAGTACTTGGATGTGAGACCACCTGGGAACACCAGGTGCTGTAGGCTTGGGAGAAGGACCTGACAACCCACTCCCAAAAAACAATCAGCCATTGCAAACCCTATGAGTAGCAGAAAAGCACTATCAACAGTGTTTAGCCTGTTGTATGTACGGTCACTATGAGTCAGACACAGACTCCATAGCACCTAACAACAACAACTCTACCATACATAGAGTTTTCAATGGCTAGTTGTTTCAGGAGTACACTACCAGCTCCTTTTCCCTAGTCTGGCTTAATCTGGAAGTTTAACTGAAATCTGTCTAGCATGGGTGGCCCTGCTAGTATCTGAAATACCAGTGGCATAGCTTTCAGCATGACAGCAACATGCAAGTTCCCACAGCACAACAAGATGACAGACATGTGGGGGGCTCTAAATATAGTCTATTAATTTTTAAAATGCACTTTAATTTTTCTCCATTGAGTATAATGTTAGCTGTGGGATTCTCATATATAGCCTTTATTGTATTGAGGTATGTCTCTTCTATACCTCATTTGATGAGAGTTTTATCATGAAAAGATGTTGAATTTTGTTAAGTGATTTTTCTGAATGAAATGCACATGGCTTTTGCATGAAAAAATATGCTATGATCATATTGTTTTTGTTTTTCAATATGATAATCTAATGTTGATGTATTTATTGATTTGCACATGTTGAGCCATCCTGCCCTCTCTGGGAGAAATCTCACTTGATCACAATGGACAATTCTTTTAATATGATGTTGAATTCAGCTTGCTAGTATTTTATTGCGGATTTTTGCATCTATCGTCATCAAATATATTGGCCTATAATTTTCTTTTATTATAATGTGTCTGACTTTGGTATCACAGTAATACTAGGCTTGTAAAAAGAATTAGAAGTACTCTTCCTCAAGGTTTTTGCAAGTTTAAGAAAGACAGGTATTAGTTCTTCTTTAAATGTTTGGCAGAATTCAGCCATGAAGGCATCATATCCTGGGCTTTTCTTTGATGGGTGTCGTTTTGTTACTAATTCAATCTCTTTACTCTTCCTTAGTCTATTCAGATGTTTTTGTTCCTTCATGATTCAGTCTTGATAGGTTGAATGTGTCTAGGAATTTAATCATTTCTTCTAAGTTATACAGTTTGTCAATGTAGAATTCTTCTTAACAGCCTCTTAGGACTATTTGTATTTCTGTTATCAGTTGTAGTATTTCTGCTTTCACTTATGACTTTGAGTTGAGTTCTCTCTTTTTTTCTTAGTCTAGCTAAAAGTCCGCCTGTTGATCTGTTTGAAAAATTAATTCAGCTTCATTGATCCTTTGCATTCCTTTTCTAGCTTCTATTTCATTTATTTCTGCCCTGACATTATTTCCTTCTTCTGACAACTTTGGGCTTGACTGGTTCTTTTTTCATTCCTTGAGGTGTAATACTAAGTTTTTATTTGAGATTTTTCTTCTTTTTGATGTAGGCATCCATTGCTATAAACTTCTTTTTAGAACTGCTTTTGTGGTATCCCACATACTCAACAGTGAAAAAACTGAAAGCCTTTTCTCTGAGACACAGATATCCACTTTCACCACACCTATTCAGCATGGCCCTAGAAGTCCTTGCAAGAAATAATTAGTCAAGAGAAAGAATAAAAGCTATCTAAATAGGAAAGGAAGAAGTGAAGTTGTTATTGTTTACTGACCACGTGATCTTATTAAATATAGAAAATCATAAAGACTTCTCCAAGAAAACTAACAGTACTAATAAACACAGTCAAAAAACAAAACTTAATAGTATTTTTATACATTAATAACAAATTATCTAAAAAAGAAATCAAGAAAACAATCTTGTTTACAATAGCTACAACAACATAAAATACCTAGAAATAAATTTAATCAAAAAGATGAAGGAGGGGCTGGGAATATAGCTCAGTGGTAAAGCATTGGCCTAGCATACCCAAGGTCCTGGGTTCCATGCCCAGTACCAAAAATAATTCAGTAAATAAATAAAACCAAAATTAAACTAAAATAACTGTACACTGTTGTTGTTGTTGGGTGCTGTGGAGTTGGTGTTCAACTCATGGCGACCCTACATACAACAGGCAAAACAGTATTGTTGCTGCTTTTCTGCTGTTCATAGGGTTTCCAATGGCTGATTGATTTTGGGAGTGGGCTGCTGGGTCCTTCTCCCAAGTCTACAGCACCTAGTGTTTCCAGGTAGTCTCCCATCCAAGGCCTAACCAGGCCCAGCCCTGCTTAGCTTCTAAGTTCTGACAGAATCAGATGTCACAGTGGTATGACTGCAGGCAACTGAACACTAGAAACTATAAAATATTAATGAAAGAAGTTGAAAATGACACATATAAATGGAAAAATATCTATGTTCATGCAATTGGAAGAATTAATATTGTTAAAATGTCCACATTTCCCAAAAATTCAAGGTACTCCTTACCAAAATACCATCATTTTTCATAAAAATAGAAAAAAAATTCTAAAATTCATTGGAAGCCACACACACACACACACACACACACACACACACACCCCTAAGGCAATAATGAGCAAAAGTAACAAAGCTAGAGATATTATGTTCCCTGATTTCAAACCATACTACAATGATATGATAATTAAAGCAGCATGGTAGTGACAAAAAACAGACACATTGACCAATAGAACAGAAAAGAGAGCCCAGAATGAAATTACGTATGGATGGCCCATTGATTCTTAACAAAGATACAAGAATCTGCAAAGGGAAAAGAATAATCTGTTCAATAAACAGTATTGGGAAAACCAGATATCTGTATGCACAAGAGTGAAATTAGACCCTTATCTCATGCTACACAAAAAATCAATTCAAGATAGACTGAACACTTAAATATAAGACCAGAAGATGTCAAACTATTAGAAGAAAACATAGAGGAAAACTATGTAACCTTGATCTGGACAACAATTTTTTTTTCTTTTGCATTTTACCCCAAAACCATAGGTAAAAAAGTAAACATAGATGAATGTGTTTACATCAAACTAAAAGCTGTCTTGACAGCAAATGAAACAACAGTGTGTAGAAACAACCTAAAAATTGGAAGAAAATATATGCAACCCATACATCTTTTAAGGTATTAATATCCAAAATATTTAAGGAGTTCAAATAACTAAATATCAATAATAAAAGTTTTAATGGGCAAGTTACCTAAGTGGGCATTTCTCAAAAGAAGACAGTCAAATGGCCAACAGACATATGAAAAAATGCTCAACATCACTAATCATTAGGAAAATGCAAATTAAAACCACAATGAGATATCACTTCACACCTATCAGAATGTTGTTGTTCTTAGGTGCCATGGAATCCGTGTCTGACTCATAGTGACCCTACACACAACAGGTGAAACACTATTGTTAGTGCTTCTCTACCATTCATAGGGTTTTCAATGGCAGATTGGTTTTGGGGAGTGGATTGTCAGGTCCTTCTCCCAAGCCTACAGCACCTGTTGTTCCCAAGCAGTCTACCATCCAAGTACTAACCAGGCCTGACCCTGCTTAGCTTCCAATATCTGAAGGGATCAGATGCAACAGTGGTATGGCTGCAGGCCCTATTAGAATAGTTATTATCAAAAAGACAACATGCTGGGCATGGGGTTGCACACCTGTAATCTCAGGAATTTAGGAATCAAAGGCAGGAAGAGCAAAAGTACAAGGCCAGAGGCAACCTGTATAACTTAGTGAGACCATGTCTCAAGATTTAAAAAGGGGCTGGGGCTACAGCTTAGTGGTAGAGTGCTTGCAAAGTATGTGCAAGGCCCTAGGTTCAGCCCTTCAGTACTGAAGAAAGAAAAAGAAGAAGACAAAAGATAGCAAGTGTTGATGAGAATTTGGAGAAGAGAATCCTGTACACTGTGACAGGAATGTAAATTAGGACAGTCATTATAGAATACTGTATGGAAAGACTTCAAAAAACTAAAACTAAAATGACCATATGATCCAGAAATCCCACTTCTAAGGATTTACTGAAAAGATTCATGTCAGTTTGTTAAAGAAATGTCTGTACCCCTAGATTCACTATAGCACTATTGACAATAGCCAAATTATGGGGTCATTCTAAATGTCTACCAACAGATTAATGGATAAAGAAAATGTCACACACACAAAATGGAATACTATGGAGTCTTTAAAAAGAAGGAAATTCTGTCACTTGCAACAATATGGGTGGCATTGGAGGACATTATGTAAATGAAGTAAGTCAGGCACAGAGAGTTAAATATCTCAAGATTTCACTCATGTGAAATCTAAAACAATTGAACAGAGAGTGGAATAGTGGTCACAGAGGCTGGGGGTTGACAGGAAAGAGAAGATAATGGACAATCGGTACAAAGTTTCAGTTAAATTGGAGAAAAAAGTTTTTAGTAATTTTTAAGACATCTTGCAGAGCATGGTGAATATGGTTAGCAACAGAGTATTGTACATTTCAAAAATATGGAGAACAAATTTCAAATATTCTGACCATCATTCTGTAACCCCAAGCACTTGGGAGGCTGAGATAGAAGGATCAAGAGTTGCAGCCAACCTGGGCTGCATAGCAAGACTCTGCCTCAGAAACAAACAAACAAACACCACCACCAACAACAACAACAACAAGAACAACAAAAAGACATACCGGTAAGACTGTAGAGAAGTATGTGGAGTTTTCCAGTTCTGCAGGCCACACTACAAACTGGACACCCTGACAACTGCCTTAATTGGATTCTCCCAGAAGCAGATTGTGAGGCTGGAATTAAAGTGTCAGTTCAGAATGCGGGAACAGAAGAGCAGAGAGACTGCGTGGCTTGTGAACCAAGGCCCTTTATTTCTCAGTTCTGGAGGCAGGGAGATCCACAAGTAAGGTGCTGGCTGACTTGGATTCTCAGGTGAGGTCCCTGCCTGGAACCCCCGGTGCCCCTCTACCTGGGTCCTCATGAGGCTGGAGGGCAGGGCCACTCCCAGGCCTCTTATACAAGGGTCCAGCCAACTTTGTGAGGGTCCAGTCCTCGTTTCCTAATCACCCACCAAAGGCCCCGTCTCCATGTACCACTGCACCGGGGACTGGGTTTCAGCATAGGAAACTGAGGAACACAGATGTTTAGTCCATAACAAAGTACAAGTATCTCACTGAGCACGTGACCTCAGGAAATGCCAGTGCGGGAGTGACACGGTCAGGCAGGGAAAGGAAAAGTTCTATTGGGTGTTGCAGCAAAGGAGCCGGTTAGTCCCTAGCACCCCTGGAACTCGTGGTCGAGATGCCCCTTCAGCCTTAGTTGCTCTGAGTTCAGAGCACTCAGCGCCCAGAGCATGGCAAGGGCTTAGCAGCCCCACCCCACCCCACGCCACGCCAGCCATATCTTCTCTCCTCCATTGATTCCTGGTCGCCCCTTAGTTTGACTTCTCCCAGAAGTAAACCCTGAGACCCAGGAGCGCAGATTGTCTATGAGGATGTGATATCAGGAGGCACTTCCTGGTGGGAGGTGAAGAAGTGAGACAGACAAAGAGCGCAGCCAATCAGGGTGTGGCCAACCTCTACTCCCCTGTCCAGGAATTTGCGCGTCAAGCCTGTCAGTCCTTTGTGGGAAGGTAAGTTTTTAGACCAAGGTGGTGTACCTTGGGAAGCATCCACGACTTCTCTTTCCCAGAGCAGGTGATCTGAAGCTTGGGGGAAGCACTGTGGGGCTCAGTTGGTAACCTTTCTGTGTGCCCTCCCCGCATCCAGGGACGCTACCGGCACAAAGCTTGGTCTGGATGCTCAGGTACTCTGCCTGCAGAGACTTCTGAACAATATCCGCAAAGTTTGGAAAGGCAAGTCTTCTTGTCCACGTCTCTCTCTCCTACACAAGATAAGCCATCTGAACAAGGCCCCACATGTGGTGGTCTCTCACTAGCCTCCTTTGATAAACTTGGGAGATTGGCTTCCTGAATTCAGGATGGCAGCCCATGGGGGTGGCACCTACCAGAACAGTGTGCCCGCCTTTGCTACAATATGGAATCAGACTCTTAACTCAGGGCTCTGAGCAAGGTGTATTGTCAAGGGTGGTACTCAGATATGTGTGGCTTGCTGAACCAGCTATTATGTTTAATCTGCAGTGCTGGAGAGGGTGGGGAGTGGGGTGGGGATGAGAGATGGAGGGAGGGAGGGAGAGAAGGGGGGAGAGAGAGAAAGAGAGAGATCTAAAGCTTTTTTATTTTTATTTTTAAAAGGGCGGGATAATATCTAATCCTGTTAAGATTTTCTCCTCCATATACCAGCACAATAGCACATTCAACGTGTGTACCAATTACCCCTGTTGTATCATGTGTGTACGCTTTACACGCAGCCCCTGACCTCTTCATTAATAACTTTGCATTATATTCATTGACCTGAAACAAATTGAATTCAGTGGCACTCACTCAAGAACTGAATCACATAGTCTTCTTAATTGGTCCCTTATTTAAACATAAGTAATGGCTTGCCACCTCTAATGTTCCCAACAAAATAAAATTGGAATTCTAATATTTTCCCCGAGCTACATGATTTTTCTTTTTTCAAGATTTGGCTGTGGAAATATTCTGGTATTATCTCCAGAAAGAATCTCCAGTCTTTTATTTTTGTTGCCAATGCCATGAAAAATACTCTTCTAGAAATGTGTTCATTAGGGGAGATTCATGCAAATCAGCTGGGCTAGGAAAGCTTTCTCTGGGTTAAGGCCCTCAGAATAGGTAGTACTCCATGTCTGTGGCCAGCAGTGGTACTATCTTCCCCTCCCCAGCACCTTGGATTTTGGACTATGTGTATGAATACCTCTGGCTAAGAGCATAGGGAGGGTAAAGACAGCAATATGTTAAGCATGCCAAGATATTTTCTGCTGCATTTGTTGGTTTTAAGTCCTTGAGCCACATTGTCTGTTGGCTGGAGGGGGGCAGCAATCTAATTTCAGGAGTTCAGTGCCATTTTCCTATCGACAGCTTCACAAGCAATAGATACTGAGGGTAACATTGTTCTTTACACCATTCACTCATCCCTTTCCTTGGAGGATGCTTGCAAGCGATCAAAGAGATAGGAGCCACTGGAAATTTTGGGCTTTGCTTTCTAATTCCAGTGTGAAATTAATTGTCCCAACAGCAAAGAATGACTTACTCCTTTACTTACTATATTTAACTTAAAAATGCAAATGTTATTAGTGGACCGATCACTGATAAGGGCACCTTTGTGCCTGGCTTTAACCTCTATTAGTGAGGATTATGAGGACGTAGCCACATTGGCATTTTCTAAGTGTCACCGTGACAGCACTTGCTGCACAAATGCCTAGCTGTCACCGTGAGCTTTATCACTCAGTTTTTCCCTCCGAATGTAGACTAATAAGCCCAGAAATTACAATTGCCTCCCTGCCGAATCTGTGATAGGCGGAAATAATGATATCAGTGCCCTGCTAATCTTCTTGCCTCTGCGCTTGGCACTGTCCTATTGAGTCACCTGTCACACTCCGCTTTGATGAGGCGAATTCAATCTCCCTGCTGTAATGACAATGGGGCCATTTTAATGTTTGGAAATGATTACGTGGAAGCTTCGCCGTGCTCTGTCTTGGCAAGCAAAACCAGGAGCTGCGCACGCCAGGAGAGTGGGCTCTGGTTGTCGGGCAGGCAGTGGAGACACTGTGTTATTAGGAAATAGACGTGGAAGTTGGCTTCATTGTGAGCCTTCTGTGGTGGCCTCGCAAGAGGGAGGATTGGGGAGGGAGGAGGTGGGCTAACTCTCACAGAAGCCTTGCCATTGGCTAATCTCATCATTGCCTGCACACATTTGCCTCTTGAAGGATTTCCCAGAACATCTGTGTTGTTCAAGAAGTCAGAGGTGGTTGGAGCTTTTAAATAATTACTGTGACATTATCAACATCATTTGCTGGGGCCATAGGCAGGACAGTGGTGTATGGAGTATAGAGTTTTTCTCCAGGCCATCAGCCAAATCAAATTATTCTTACCCCAGGTCCACCTTTGCCTTGTTCTTTAAGTGTGATACTACTGCAGAACTCACAAATATATATGACTTGGAAAGTGCCAAATGTTGATTAGTATCTGGAGCAACCAGAACCCACTGCAGGTGCCAACTTCTAAGATCACTTTGGAAAGCCAGCAATCTCTCTTAAAGTCAGACATATACAAGCCTAGCAATTTTGTCCCTAGGTAGATAACTGACAGAGATGCAAATACATGTTTAACAAAAGATATGAACTAGCGTGTTCATGATAATGCCAAAGAGCAGTTGATCCAAATGCTTATCAAAAGTAGAACAGATAAACACATTGGGAACTGGTTTACAGTGGAATACTATACGACCATCAGAATGAATGAACTATAGCTGGGTGGATGAATCTCATAAATGTGGTTATATTAGTCCTTGCTGTAGCAGAAAAAAGAACCAAAACAAACTTATGAGGAAAAGGTTGACTGGGAGCTTATGGTTAGAGAATTTAGTCTATAGAGGCCAGAAAGCATGGTGGCACGGCGGGCATCTGGGCAGATAGCTGGGCCCGTGGCAGACAACTTTATAGCACTGGGGGGCAGGAGGCATAGAGAGCTTACCAGAACCTTTTATCTGGGATAAAACCCCCAAAGGCTGACCCCCAGTAACTCATTTCTGCCAAGCCAGATCCTGCCTTCCAAAGTTCCATCACTTCCCAGGATGGCACCACCAGTTGGGGCCCAATGTTAAAACACGTGACCTTTGGGGGACATCTTGTATGTAAGCCAAACCTAAGAGTGCATATATTAAGATGTCCATTTATAGAAGTTCAGAATTGGGGAAAACTGCTTTCTAGAGGGAGAAGCTGGGGTTGTGGCTGCCCTTGGCAGAGGTGAGGACTGGGAGAAGACACAGCTGGAGCTGCCTGGGCCTGGTGACACTCTGGTCCTTGATCTGGGTGCTGGTTACAGTATTGTATTTGGTTTCAGATTAGTGATTTGTGTGCTTTTCTGTATATATGTTGTTGTTGTTGTTGTTGTTAGGTGCCGTTGAGTCGGTATCCGATTCATAGCAACCCTACGTACAATAGGCAAAACACTATTGTCAGTGCTTCTCTGCTGTTCATAGGGTTTTTAAAGATGGATTGATTTTTGGGAGTGGGTTGCTGGGTCCTTCTCCCAAGCCTACAGTATCTGGTGTTCCCATAGTACTTGGTCTCCCATCCAAGTACTAACCAGGCCCAACCCTGCTTAGCTTCCAAGATCTGATGGGATCGGATGCCACAGGGCTACGGCTGTAGGCTCTGTATATATATTATACTTTAATAAAGGGTTTCATGTTGCATTTAATTACAGCAATGCATGAGACAGCCATATGTCCTTACTTGAGTCCTCAGCAGTAAGGGAGACTAAAGAGAGAGAAGCCATTTTGTAGCTGGACCTCACCAATGACCTGCACTACCTCTGTGACACCTGGGAGTGAGCTATTGTTGAGAAGAAAACATGTTCCTCTCTCAAAGTCTGACCACTGAAAACTGAGTGGGGGTGCTGAGCATTCTGAACCCCCAGCACCTATAGCATCTTGCCAGTGTGGCCTCCTATACATTGCTGTGGTCAGAGAACTGTGGGTCAGAGAACCAAGAAGGTGCTGGAAGCCACACGATGCATGTTTACTGGATTGCTATGCTGTTCTGGTGGTATGTCAGGTGTCACTATCCAAACGGGCAAAAATAATCAGATGCCCCATGATGACTTCCCAAACTTCTACAAACACAGACTCTTCAGGCCCTGCTTCAGAATCGTAGCTTTTCTAATGTGTTTGCCAAATCAAGTCATGTGAATGAAAAGTACTCCCTTTTGCAAGTACTGCTTACACATAGCTTCCCTGTTTGAACAATAAAGCTCAAGGAAAACATTTCTGTCTCTGATAATCACATCCCAGAGGGATAGTAGCCCACAGAACACACAACCCACTGCCTCTGATCCTTCTAGAAGGGCAGCTCCCAAGCTCCCTGTTAACATAAAAAAGGGGTGTGCAGAAACAAGCCATAATTCAGCAGTCAAAGCCATGTGCAACTAGAGGAGGCTCTGTGATATAAATTGCTTGGCTTGTTTCCAAAACAAAATGGCAATGCCCCTGTCCAATTAGTCAGTTAAATAGTCAATTAAATAGTCTTCAAACTCACTCTCTACCTTCATTTCTTCCATGTTGCAGTCTGTGCTGTTCATCTTAACTATCCAGATATGGGGTTCATTTAAGTTAGTGGCTTACAGTTATAATTAAAGTCAACAGCATACACATTTTAATCTCTCATTTCATAAGTCTCTTGCAGACTCTTGGTCTTTCTTTAAAATGGAGCCAGACAATGTTTTTGGTTTCATTTTTATTTTTATTAATACTGATAGCAAATAATCTACCCAATTCTAAATTATGTTTAAGGAAATAGGGTTTTCTCTACCATCTGCTAGAGGTATAATCTGGAAAAGTCCTTCAATGTCTCTGCACTTCCATTTCTTCATGTGTAGTAAGGATCAGAAAAGTACCTGTCCCAAAGGATTATTATCAGGACAGAATGAGACAATGAGCATAAAGCACGATGAATGGTACCTAGTGTATATTAGACACAATAAACAGTGGCTTCTAGAACGACGATCATTAGGACACTATTTCCTTGAGTACAATTCATCAACAGGCTTCCATTGTCCGGAAAATGAGACCCACACTTGACTATCTCAGCTAAAGTCCTCATAACCTGACCCCAACCTGCCACACAGCCCTGATCTCTCTAACAGATTGGACCTCTCTTCATTTTCTAAACCTGCTCCAGTCTCTCTTCTCTCTACCCCACCAAGGACTATGGTATGTGGCAAGTTTGTAAATTTGAATAGGGAAATAGCCTCAGTTCTTTACTGGAGTGTGTGTGGTTCCTTTCATTAGTGAGTCAACATGTGTTGTAAACAGGCACAGATGATAGATTCCTACCAGTGCTCAGCCCTGGCATTATGGTACCTGATACAACAGCACATGAAATTACTACATCTTTGTGCAGACTGTGGCACAGACAGAAAGGAAAACTCCCTGCAATGCACAGGACATTTGTGTAACTTCAACTTATGTAAGTCTATACTTTACCACTTGCAGCTACCCATCTCTTTATACATAAAATAATCACCTATAATGATGGCCAGGCTTTCATTTAAATTCCCAAAAAGTCCAGGTAGAATATTTCAGTTGCTTTAGATAACCGTATCCCAGTCTGAGGATTGCATCTGGCTCAACAAAAGAAAATATGGAAAATTAAAAGGAAAGAGCCCTAGTTTGAATCAGTTTACTGCCTGGGAATTTATATTTTGAGCAAACAAACAGTGGATCCAGTCACATTTTTCATCTAAGAGATCCCTGAAGGAAACAAAACACCAGAGTTCAAAGGACTTTGGTCTAAACACCAAGAAAAAGTATTCTAAATCTTGGGGAGGAAAGCAATAAAACAAAGATGCTTTGGATAGAAACTTAAATGTTCAGATATCATTGAAACCATTAAAGCAGGAGAAATAAATGTTAGTGAAAACAGAGAGCATTGGGGTACTAACCATGAAAGGTAGGAAATGCAATGGGGGAAGGGAGGAGAATAGTACAGAGTTCAATCTGAGGGGGGAAGAAGGGGTCATCCCATAGATCTGAATAAAGGCTTTCCAGCTCTTAAACACACAGAGACCTTTGTACAGTGTAAGTGTGATGAGCATAAAGAATGTCAACAGTGATCTTGGAAATGTCTGCATTTTCAAAAGGAAGGATGCTTGGATGCCACTCCTGCACAGATGTTTATTCCAGGTGAATGTGTCTTACTATTGAACCATATGTCACAGTTTGGGGTTTACAAATGTGTCCCAAAAGGAGGTCCTAAGAATGCATGGAGAAAATATGGCTCCCAGAATGACCTGCAGGTTTCAAAGACATGCACGAAAACATCAACAGTGGTTAGTTACAGGAGGGATATCCCAAGTCTGCAGATTTGAGATGACTATAAACCAATGAGAAGGTTCAAGGTATCAAGACTCTCTGAACAGTTTCTGTGACTTTTCTACTCCTTACAAGAAGTTCAGGAGTGCCAGGCACTGTAATCCCAACAATTCAGGAGGCTGAGGAAGGAGGATCACAGGTTTGAGGCCAGAGGCAGCTGTGTAACTTAACAAAACCTTTCTCAAAATAAAACTTAAAAAGAAAAAAGGGTGGGTGGTGCAAGCGCAAAGGTAGAGCACTTACCTTGGACATTTCACTTGGTTCAATCCCTAGCACCAAAAAAACAGGGAAAGAAAGAGAGAGAGAGAGAGAGAGAGAGAGAGAGAGAGGAAGAAAAGGAAGGAAGGAAGGAAAAAAGAAAGAGAAAGAAAGAAAGAGAGGAGGGAAAGAAGGAAAGAATGAAGGAAAGAAAGAAAGAGGAAGGAAGGAAGAAAAGAAAGGAAAGGAAAGGAACAGAAAGGAAAGGAAAGGAAAAGAAAAGAAAAAGTTCACAAGTGATCAATGAACATTACAAATAGAAATTGACAAGGTAGGCGAGCTCACTTCTACTTTGTCCATAAGCTAATGAACACTTCTTTTGAGCCTTACCTTGTGCATCATATGAAAAACTGGAATCTTAATTATAAACATGTGCCAGATAATCACAGATTTTGACATCAACTGAATGTGTACTTGTTTTTGGAGGCAGTGATTTGATCTCCCTCTTTCACAGTTCTAGAGACATGGAAGCAGCCAGCAGGGTACCTGGAAAAAGGTTTTTGGTGAATTTAATAGCACATACTGCAGAGTGGTTTTAGTATGTTCCCTTAAAAGTTAAAGATCCTACTAATGTGCCAGCAGGACATGAAGTCTGGCTCTCCAACCGTCTTTGGATGCTCAGGGTACCTGGAGCTTGAGAAAAGGAGATGGTGAAGAATGGGTTAGCAGATAAATAAATGCACAGCACATTTTTCTGTTACTTAGGCTCATTTTAAGCATTTTAATATATGTACAAATGTGTCTACTTTAAATAAGCTTTTCTTTTTATTTTGAAATCTTGAGTAATCTCTAAAGGAAATTATCTCTTGTTCTTCTTTTTCAGAGGACTTTTATAAACACATTTGCATAGTTTAGAAATCAAGCTTAGTGAGGTGATGCACACCTGTAATCCCAGCACTTGGGAGACTGAGGCAGGAGGATCATAAATTCTTTTTTTTCCTCTGTCTCATTTTTAGGGACAGGATCTCACTGTGTATCCCAGGGTGGCTTGGAACTCTCTATGTAGCCCAGACTGGCCTTGAACTCACATCAATTCTCCTGCTAGGATTATGGGCATGCACCACCACACCCAGCAAGGAGAATTGTAAATTCTAGGCCAGTGTGGGACCCATAGCAAAGACTCTGTTTAAAAACAAAGAAATAAGCCCAGGTGAGGTGGTTCATGCCCGTAATCCCAGCCACTCAGGAGGCAGAGGCAGGATGATTGCACGTTTGAGGCCGGAGGCAGCCTGTGCAATTTAGGGAGACTCTGTCTTAAGATGAAAACTTTAAAAAATGGGTTCGGGATACAGACCAAGTGGTAGATCACTTGCAAAGTATATTTGATGCCCTGCGTTTGACCCCCAAGTATTGCCAAAATAAAATGTAAATAAATAAATAAGTATTAAAATTAAAAGAAAAGGAAAGAAAAGAAAAAGACATTACTTTAAGACCAACGACTGTCTTGGGGCAGTCCCCCCAGAAGTAGACTTTGGACTAGGGTTCCTATTGTCTTCTTAGAGAAGTATTCCCAGGTAAGATAGGGAAGGGGTAAGGGAGCTGGGAAGGGAGGGAGAGAATGCCAACCAAGAGCGTGGTCTGAGGCAAAGTCCCGCATAAAGACACCTTGAGCCTGATGTCACAGGTGAACTCTGGGATGGGGGTTATATCTAATGGCTATCCTCACCTGAGGTAAAGCTTCAAAGCACCCCACAGCCATGGGAAGTCCCACAACCAACAGGATAAAAAGGCATTGAAGGGATAAAGGCCAAGTGCTAGCAGTATCTTCTAACAGTGGGAACCTTCAAGGTGATCCAGAGGGAGAGGAAACAAAATTATCAAACCGTGGGAGAAAGTATGAAGGGAAAGAAGAACAATTATATGTTACTTTCTTAAGTCAGACAAAATCTCAAAGCAGCACAGGCAGCTGGTGGTACTGTTAACCCCCTCATGGAGAATGCTAGGCAGCAGCCAAGACAGCCCCCAAGAACCTCCTCTTGGTACTCATGCCTTGGAGTGGTCACCTCCCACACTGAGTCATGGCTAGTCTGTGTGGCCCATAGAATGTGGTAGAAGTGATGACAGGTCATTTCTGCTAGGCTAGGTTCTGAAAGGCAGTAGGTCCTGCCTTTTTCTCTTAGAGCCCTTGATCTAGGGAAGCATCTGCCACACTGAAGAACTCAGGCAGCCCTGGGGAAAGACAGGGAGCTGAGTTCTCCAGCCACCAGTCATGTGAGTGAGCTGTTAGAAGCACATCGCTCAGCTACCAGTAAGACTTCCAGTGACTGGAGATACCATACCAGAAACCTTAAGAGAGACCCTGAGCCAGAAGCAACTTACTAAGCCACTTCCAAACTCTTGACTCTCAGAAACTCGATGTGATCATAAACATTTGCTGTTTTAAGTTGCTAAGTTTGGAAATAATTTGCCATGCAGCCATAGGCAACTAATGCACAGAATGTTATTCAAAGTATGATTTTCTGTGCATGTGGGTGACAACAAACACCAGGAGCCAGACACCAGATCCAAAGGGAAGTCCAGAACCAGGCCAGGGAGAAAATGCAGGTCACTACGGACACCAATGTCAACGACAAAGGAGCCTTCAAGAAGTCTAGGAATATTTCCCATGACAGTGAGCAGAATCCATGCCCCATTTGAGGACAAAACAAGTTCCAGAGGGTTAAAGAAACCAGTTGTAGTAGTTGTTGTTAGGTGCTGTTGAGTTGGGTCCAACTCATAGTGACCCTATGTACAACAGAACGAAATACTCCCAGACACTGTGCCATGCCTGGTACTATTATCAGTGCTTCTCTGCTATTCATAGGGTTTTCAATGGCTGATTATTTTGGGAGTGGGTCGCCAGGTCCTTATCCATAGCCTGCGGCACCTGGTATTCCCAGGTGTTCTCCTATCCAAGGACTAACTAGGCCGACCCTGTTTAGCTTTCAAGGTTAGGCAGATTGGGTGCAGACAAAGAAATCAGTTGTTGTTGTTAGGTTCTGTCGAATCATGTCTGACTCATAGTCGACCTTCATAGGGTTTTCAGTGACTGACTGTTTTGGGCTTGCCTTGAGAATGGATTGCCACATCCTTCTTCCAAAGAAACCAGTAGGAAATGTAAAACAAAAAACATCTTAGGAAGATTTTCATTATAAATGATTAAAATAAAATAAAACTTTCCACTTTGCTAGATAACTTCAGTTATCTAGAAACTCATTTTTAGAGAACAGTGTTGGTTATCTCTTCAAAAATTATTCCCAGCCTTATCTTCCATGATAGCAGAACCCACCTCCTACTTTAGAGCCAAAAATGATGAGATATTCACTCTCACAGCCTTCCTGGGAACTAGGTTGTGGCTGAGGGGATACAATGAGTTCTGCAAAAGGGATTTTTAGAAAGGTCATACAAAGAGAGATATATGGGGGCAATGACCCTTCTTACCACCTTTGGATCTTGTGTGAGAATATGCTCATTGGCTTAGCAGCAGCCATCTTGCTGTAATAAGAAGCAAGCAAAATATTCACCAAGAAGCTGACTTGAAGCCTTGACATTGCTGAGTAGCTAAACTAATGAACTTGAGAAAATCCTACCTGCATACTTTGTGTCTGCAAGAAGACTAAGCTCTATATTTTAGTTGGGTATTCAGTCATGTGCCAACAAATCTGTTGCTGTGTGGCAAACCATTCTAAAATTGTGACTTAAAAACATTTAAGGCTGAGGGTAGATCACTTGTCTAACCTGTGCAAAGCTTAGGGTTTGAGTCCCAGTACAACAAAAACAATAATAAATAAATAAGTAAGGAAAGAAGAAAATGAGTGAAAAACAAGGATTTATTTTGCTTATGAATCTGGTGGTGGATTGGGTTAGCTGGAGAGTACTTGCTTGTGTTTCTCATATGGTAGTCAGATGGTGTCTGTGGCTTGGGTCATCCTGTGGGTGTTTTTACTCAAGGGTCTGGTACCTGGGCTAAGAAAATTCAATAGGTGGGAGTAAGAAGAGAGGACTCCTCAGTCAGATCTATCTATCTGTCTGTCTATCTATCTGTATCAGGAAAGTCAAGTGAGCCCTTTTGATGATAGCTAAACTATCCAAAGAGAATGTCTCAAGAGAAAAGATGAGGTCTGTTCCAACCTATCCTTGGAGGTCACACAGTCTCACTCTCATCATGTTCTATTCATTGTGTATTCACAAAGGTTGGCCCTTAACTAAAGACAAGAGAATGTAGACTTCACCTCTTGATGGGGTGTTGTTGTTGTTAGGTGCTGCCAAGTCAGGTCCAACTCAGCGACCCTCGTAGGGTCTTCAATGGCTATTTCCGGATTGCTTCAGGAGTGGATTACCATGTCCTTCTCCCATTTTTTTCAGTGCTAGGGATTGAACCCAGGGCTTCTGAGAGTGCAGAGCAACACTCTACCAACTGAGCTAAACCCCAGCCCTGAAAGATTTATATTTAGGTGCCATCGAGTTGGGACTGACTCATAGAGACCCTATGTACAACAGATGAAACACTACCCAAAATTGTGCCATGCCTGGCACTGTTGTCAGTGCTGCTGTACTATTCACAGGGTTTTCAATGGCTGATTGTTTTCTGGGAGTGGATGTCCAAGTCCTTCTCCCAAGCCTAGAGCACCTTGTTTTCCTAGGTGGTCTTCCATCCAAGTACTAACCAGGACTGACCCAGCTTAGCTTCTGAGACCTGATAGGATCTTACACCATGGTGGGAGGAGTTTCAAATCATTTTTGAACTTGTCTTTAAGTCACCAAAAGTAACCTACCTGGTACATTTGTGCTCTTCTGACAACTCTAATGAATATAGCATCTCTGTCTACCCCTCTGTTTGATAACATCCCACATCATCCTTACTGAAGAAAAGGCTAGCTCTTTTTCAGAACCGTTATTTACTCTTCCATTCCCTGAGAAACTCACTGGGGACCTAAGATGGTCCTTAGCCCTTGGGTGATTCAAGCCAGTTAGCAGGTAAGGCTTCCCAGACAGTGACCACAGTGGGGATGACTTGTCCTTATAATGCTGAGGTGATTCAATCAATAGGAAAAATATTTGAATAACTAAGGTTCATGCTTGGCTCCACTCAAGAGTGGTGTTTGTGTTTTTCTTAACCTGACTTGCTAGAAAGCTAAGCGTATACTGAGTACCACTTGTGTAAATTGGACACTCCCCAAAGGCCCCCAAAGCAGACTCAGTATGAGGAAGCAGGTGTAAGTGGTTGGTTTGTGAGTGATTCTAGGAAGCACTGTGAGGCAGCAGGGAAGGGAGAAAAGGAACCTAGTTTGGATTAATGAACAGGTTATCACTGAGGACAGTGAGAGAATCTCCAAGTCACTGTGTACAGCCATGTCTAGCTGCCCCACTTCAGGTGAGGGAAGCTCGGGGCTACATATGCCACCTCTTGTCCAATGTTGTTTGGAGGTCCCTCTTGGGGGCACTCTCTCCCTGGCACCTCTGGGCTGCCACACCTAGAGAGACACAGCAAGCTCCTGACATGTGGATATTATGCCATTTGCCAAGGACATATGGTAGGACCATGGCCACTTCCCAAGTACCAGCTCTAGGTACATCTCTTTCCTGTCCCAACCATTACAGACTTTCCAGTGCCTCAAACATATTTTTAGAAGTAGCTGGAGTAAGCTGGGCGTGGTGGCGCACACCTGTAATCCCAGTGGCTTGGGAGGCAGAGCCAGGAGGATCGCAAGTTTGAGACCAGAGGAAGTCTGTGTCACTTAGCGAGAACCTGTCTCAGAAAGTAAGGAAAAAAATTAAAGGGCTGGGGGTGCAGCTCAGTGGTCCAGCACTTGCAAAGCATGCAGGCATGAGGCCCCGGGATCAACCCCCAGTACCACACAAAAAAAAAAGGAGTAGTGGCTGGGCGCCGTGGCACACACCTGTAATCCCAGCGGCTCAGGAGGCGGAGGTGGGAGGATCGCAAGTTCAAGACCAGAGGCAGTCTGCGTAACTTAGTGAGACCCTGTCTCAAAAAGTTAAAAATGGGCTGGGGATGCAGCTCAGTGGTCCAGCACTTGCAGAGCATGCAGGCGTGAGGCCTTGAGTTCAACCACAAGTACCACAAAAAAAAAAAAAAAAAAAAAAAAAAAAAAAAAAAAAAAAAAAAAAAAAAAAAAAAAAAGAAGAAGAAGAAGAACTAGATGGGGTGCACATTATTTTCCAAAACCAAGATTCATTCATTAGAGTTTACCACATATTACTTTGGAGTGTACTTAAGAAGCCTTGGATTTTGTGTAACAGAGAAGCCACAGTGTCTTCGCTGATTTTTCAAGCTGATCAAAACACCACAGGAGAGAAAAGTGCTCACCTCCAGTAGACCCCTGGTGTAGGAGACTCATTAGCCAAAACCTGATTATCCAGATTTCCTGCCTCTCCTCCTCCCACCAGCTGCTCACCTTTTTCCTATTCCCTGCTCATTAGCACCCATGGCAAAGGAGCAGTGGGGGAGAGGAGAACCAGAGGCCTTTTTAAAAACTTGCTTCAAGCCCAAGTGAAGTTAAAGCTAGTAACCTGATTATTTCACTTTTGTTGTGATAAAATATACATAATAAACTTTACCCTTTAACCACTTTTATGTATACAGTTCAGTGACACTAAGTATGTTCACAGTGCTGTGCAACATCACCACCAGTTTTGATTTTCCCTGTTCCCTATTTAGTCAGAAATCCAAGAGTCAGCTGGATTAAGTAAAATGTCACTTCTGGGGAGCTAAAAAAATGTCCAATGATTCTCAAATTTTTATATCAAATGCTAAAACACAAAAATGCTCCATCATTTAGGTGTTGCTATGTATAAACCGGGCTGGGATTTGGCTCAGTTGGTAGAGCGCTGCGCTACAGTCTCTGAGGTCCTGAGTTCAATTCCCAGCACCGCAAAAATGGGAGAAGGGCCTGGCAATCCACTCCCAAGGCAATCCCGAAACAATCAGCCATTGAAAACCCTATGAGGGTCGCTGTAAGTAGGATACCGACTCGACGGCACCTAACAACAACAACAACATACGTAAACCAATCAAATATAGTGGCTTTAAAAAAATAATCATTTCTTTAGTTGATAACTTAAGGAATGTCACTTCAGTTGGGGGTTTTGCCTGTCTGGACCAGGTCCAGTTGATCCTGGCTGAGCACACTCCTCATGTGTCTGTTGCCAGGTCAGCTGACAACTAGCTGATGAAAGATGACTTACCTTGGCTCCATGTCCTCTCTCATCCTCCAGCAACCTTTTTCACATAGCAGCTCAGCAGGAACTCAAGAGCATGGAGAGAGCCAAAGCTCAGGCACTTTCAATGTCTCTGCCTCCACCAAGTTTGTTACTTTGCCACTGACAAAAAAGTTACATTACTAAGCCTGAAGTCAATATAATAGGGCCTGCAGCCGTACCACTGTGGCATCTGATCGTGTCAGATCTTGCAAGCTAAGCAGGGTCAGGCCTGGTTAGTACTTGAATGGGAGACCACCTGGGAATGCCAAGTGCTGTAGGCTTGGGAGAAGGACCCAGCAACCTACTTTCCAAAAACAATCAGCCATTGAAAACCCTATGAATAGCAGAGAAGCAGTATCAGCAGTGTTTAGCCTGTTGTACATAGGGTTGCTATGAGTCAGACACTGACTCAATGACACCTAAAAACAACAAGTGAAAGCCAGGTATATAGGGAGATATGAACAAATGAGAGCCATTTCTGTAATTAATCCACTATTCATGTCATCCTTTCTGGGACTAGAATTCTATATGAGCGTAAGTCTTCTTTTGAGATTGCCTTAATGTCACAGTCCCTCTCTGCTGCCCAAACATGTTTAACAATTGAATTTCTGTAACTGAAATAATGGAGCCAAAGGCATTCCACCCTGGGCAGTTGGCCACCTTTATGACTCAACAAAATTGATGAGTCCAAACCATATTTTTTTCTCTGACCCAACCAGGTGGAGATGTGATTGGCCATTGAGACTCATGATAGCACTTCCAATGGTCATCTAGCATCATGTCTTCTGCTCCTTAAAAAATTAGAATGTTGGAAGAACTTTGTGCCACTGGAGAGGCAGAACTAGAAAGAAAAAAGTGCACAGAATTTGCTCCCTCCTTCCATTTTTAAATATCTATTCCCAATCCATACCATATTCTCACTAGTAAAGTGAGGTCCATTTTGGTTAAGTGGGCTTTCCTGCTTAAAATCATCTCAAAATAAAAGAGTAAATATACTCTATTGCTCATATCACAGTTTAAGGAAATAAATCTGATTTATGTTTTTTATTATTTGGATCAAAAATCTGTCATAAGTGGAGAAACCCATGACCTCAGATTAAAGATGTCAAGCACATTTCTTTTGCCTTCTAATTACAGTTATCCCTCTGTATGCATGGAAGATGGGTTCCAGGATACCCACAGATACCAAAATCCATGGGCACTCTACTCCCTTAAATCACATGACATGGTGTTTGCATATAGCCTACACACATATGCTCCTATACACTTTAAATCATTCCTAGATTACTTATAATAAATATAATACAAAATGCCACGAAGATAGGTGTATACTGTACTATTTAGGTAATAATGACAAGAAGAAAATTCTGTACCTTTAGAGCAGACACAACCATCATCGGCCTAAATACAAAGGAGATGATCTTCAGTTGGTTGACTATGAAGTTGAGGTACACAGAGATACAAAGGGCCAATGTACTTTTATTTTACCAGAGTAATACAGTAGTAAATTCTCTGTCCTTCTTAGCCCAGACCTTTAGTCCCCAGTTACCTGAGTTGGACTTGGCCTCAGGTGAAAGAGAATCTTGCAACTAGAAATTATGGGTCTGGAGCCAGCTGAGTGCCTGAGATACTCTCACTTCTACAGTTCACTCTCCCCAACCTCTGTATGGTGAAGACACTGCATATACCATGTGCCTCCCTAACAATGTTTTCCATCATAATAAGCACTGTGTGGTCCCCAGAGCCTGAGCCAAGCACCCATTAATTTTTAAGCTTCTTGAGAGTGATGAGTATCCTGGTGACTTGCAGGCACGGGTAGGTACACCTAATGGAAGAGAAAGTAGGACTCATTTCTCCAGGAGAAGCAGCTGTCGGTCTTCCTGTTATAGGAAAAGAGAAATTGGATTGGTGAGGGAAACATACACAGCCTTCAGAGGGTAGGCTTTGTGAACTGTCTGATTGGCTAACTAGTGTGGGAAAGGTAGGAAACAAGGTGGAGAAGGATCCTGTTCCCTTTCCCAGCCCAAGCTTCCCTTGTGCTGTGGGGTAGACAAAGTTATTTCACTGGCAAGCTGCATGTGTAAACTCTTTTAAATTTGTCTCCTACGTAGCAGATTCCAATTCCTGCCCCTAACATGTGAGCTCTTTCTCACCAACTTTTCTTCAATGCACAAAGCATTATTAGTCACTGTCTGCAGTCACAGCCCCTTAGTGGCTGATTCCCATCAGATCTCAAAAGCTAAGCAGAGTGGGGCCTGGTTAGTACTTGAATGGGAGACCACCTGGGACCACCTAGGTGCTGTAGGCTAGGGTGAAGGACATGGCAGCTCACTGTCCCTGAAAAAAATCAAACCAAAACAAAACAAAAACAATCAGCCATTGAAAACCCTATGAATGGCAGAGAAGCACTGACAATAGTGCCAGCAATGGCACAGTGTCAAGGAGTATTTTGTTCTGTTGTTCACAGGGTCACTATGAGTGGGACCCAACTCAGCAGCACCACCACCAACAAAAATCTATGTGTGATTCATTTTTACATATTGTCTATATCTATGTTGGTCTTTGATTTGGTTATCAAGTTCTAATAACAGCAATAAACAACCAATACCTTAGGGTGATGTGAGGGAACTGCTGATTTCTGACTTGCTGGATTTCCTATGACCTGTCATTTTAAACATCATGTGGGACTCCATGTTCACATTAGAGCAGGTCAGGGGAACTACTGTTCAATGAACTGATAATGGTAAATTGATTTCTTTTTGTGTAGTTTGTGTTAGCTTTAAATACTTGGTGATGTCTGTGTCAGTGGATTTCTTCAACTACCCTAATGTGAACAAAGTGGAAAGAATCATGGTAGGGATCTAACATGGTATGAAACATGATCTACTAAGGGCCTTGCTCAAGCAAGCTTGACTAATGTGATTTCTAAACATGTAGGCAAATTTTTTGACTCTCATCCCATAAAAGGTGAGTATTCTAATTCCACTTTTACCTATGTGAATTGGCCTCTTTGACTCATTTTTCTTAGGAACAAAATGCAGCAGAAGTATCCCTGAGTGACTTCTGAGCTAGGTGAGAAAAGATGCAGCTTCCCCTTAACAGGCTTGACTCTCAGAACTCAGCCACCATATTGTGAGGAAGCCCAGGCACACGGAAAGGTCGTCTGCAGGTGTTCCAGCCAACAGCCAGCATCAACCATTGCACATATGAGTGGTGATTCTGAATTAATTCAGCCTTTAGGCTTGGAGCTGTCCCAGTGGATGCCACACATAGCTTGAGCTTTCCTCTGCTATATTAGTCAGCTAGGGCTGCTGTAACAAATTGCCATAGACTGGTGGCTTTAACAATAGAAAATTATTTTTTCACTTTGATCATGATCAAAGTGTCTAGTAAGATGGTTCCTTCTAGGGGACTAGAAGTAAGGGCCTTTTGTGGACCTTTCTCCTTGGCTTGAAGTGGCCATCTGCTTCCTGTGTTCTTCATGACATCTGTGTTGATGTCCAAATTTCCTATTTTTAGCCAGGAGCCATGGCACACACCAGTAATCCCAGTGACTCGGGAGGGGGAGGCAGGAGGATTCCAGGTTCAAAACCAAAAGCAGCCTGTGCAACTTAGTGAGACCCTGTCTCAAAATAACAAATAAAAAAGGAGCTATGGTGCAGTTCAGTGGTAGAGCACTTGTCTAGCATGTGTGAGGCCTTGGGTTCAATTCCCAATATGAAAAAAGAAATCCTATTTTTATAAAGACGTTAGTAACATTGGATTAAATCCCATGACCACAATTTAACTTGGTTGCCTCTATAAAGACCTAATCTCTAAAAATGGTCATATACTGAAGTCCTGTGAATGAATTTATTTGGGGGACACAGGTAAAGTTCTACTCTGGCAGCTGCTCCCACGATTCACAGGCACATTTTCCCTGCTTTTTAGATCCTGGAAAGAGGCACTCCGACCGTCCTAACTTGTTTTAAGTCAAGATGCAAAAACGTTTCCAACGAACTTTCTGATTGGTTGCTTATAATCAGGTGGCCATTCATCCAACCAACTCTATTCTAGAGGAAGCGATGATCCAGAGGCTCAGGACCCAGCCAACCACCAGGGCAGCATGGGCTGGGAGGCAATGAGTGAGATGGGAGACTCTGCTGGAGGTCCTTAGAGCAATACATTAAGGATGTGGGAGACTGTGGACACCTGCAGAAGGCTAGAGTGCCCCAAGGAATCTGTCCATTTCACACCACACAGAGCCATGGAGGGTGTATGCCTTCCAGAGGTCTGTTAGGAACAGCTTGTTAGCAACAGATGCAGGCTTGGAGCCAGGACTTTGGACTAGCATCTTGGCACTGAATGTCAAATTCAGCCTGCCTTGTGCACTCTTCCCATCTGGCACTCACCATTCCCAGATGGGCTGGCAACTTCAAGGGGGCTTTCTCTGGTAGAAGGGGTATACTTGGCTCCTCAGCCAGAGAAAAGTGAGAGCTGGTGACTATATACCCCAGCTTCCACAGGCCTAGCACAACTCTCAAATGTGTTCCACATCACTGCCATAGGCCCCCAGAAGCACTGAGTCCCAGTCGCTGGTACCTGTAACCTGCTCATTAATGCAAACATATGGATTCTTTCCCTCTTCTGTCTCATTTGCATTATTCTCTACTTGCACTTTCTGCAATCACCCCTCAAATAAATTACTTGCATTCAAAACCTTGTCTGAATGTCTGTTTCTGGAGAACCATAAACTAAGACGACTTGCAAGAAAAACAAGTGACAAGGCCATGTTAGTAAGACAGAAACAAGAAACCAAGGCATGGGCAGAGGCTTGGTGTGTTAGTACCCTGAATTGGGGTGCTTTATAAACAAAAGACATTTATTTAGCTCACAGTTTTGGAGGCAAGGAGCTCAAGATCAGTTGGCTTTATCTGTTTAGCTTCTGATAGGGGGTCCCATTCGCTACATCAGAACATCATTGAGAAGTGAAAAGGGAACTGGGTTCAGAGCAGAAGTTGAGCACATGAGTGGCCTCTCTTATATACCAACCCACTCTCTCAAGAATCACCCCGGGTCCTGGGGCTGGGATGGAGCTCAGTGGTAGAGTGCTTGTTTAACATGCACAAAGACCTAGAGTTCAATACCCAGCACCACAAGAAAAAAGAAAAAAAAAAAAAATGAATGAAAGAAAGAAAAAGAAAGAGAGAGAGGGAGGGAGAGAGAAAGAAAGAGAGAATGAAAAAGAAAGAAAGAAGAAAGAGAAAAAGAGAAAGGAAGGAATGAAAAAGAAAAAGGAAAGAAAGAAGGAAGGAAAGAGAAAGAGAGAGAGAGAGAGAGAAAGAAAGAAAGAAAGAAAGAAAGAAAGAAAGAAAGAAAGAAAGAAAAAAAAAAAAACAGGAAAGGAAAGGAAAGGAAAGGAAAGGAAGCCAGTCAGCCTGGATCCTGGGAGAACTATGTTAATCCCTTTACAGGGCATCACTGCCCAGTGACCGAACCACTTTCCACTAGGCCTCAAGCTCCAGGACATGAACCTGGGAGGACACATTTAACCATATCCAAACCAGAGCCCCTGAGACAGAGACACACAAACACAGAACATCCGTGCTGCCCTGTGCTGAACCATCAGGTGCCGCGGTAGCTCCGTCGGCCTGCAGCTGCAGAGGGTTAGGGTGAAGCCACGACGGGGAGGGTACTTGTAACTGGATGCCTGGCTGACCATTCACGGTTCATTCTTCCATTTTAATCTCACTCATTATGGGATAATTAATAATGATTTATATGGTATTGACTTTTTTCCCAGAAATCTTGACTAACTCTTTGACGAGAGATTAATAAAGAGTGGGACTTCAGATGTCAAGTTTTCACGAGCAAGTGCCCAAGGCCGTCTCTAGATGGGTTTGCTTGGCTGCATTCACCATGCTCTCCAGAGACTGAAAGGCAATTGTTTAGCTGGGTAGAGAGAGCTGTGCTGAATTAAATTGACCTGCATGATACAGAAAATAGCACTGAGCACATTTAACTAAAGGATCTTTGAAAGAAATCTATTTTATTGTGGCTGAGAGCTGAAATTATTTTAAGGAAGTGATTATCAGCCTAATAATTTAAAATGCATGAATGATACCAGCATCTAAAATTAAGACAGACTGATAGAACAACATCGTGGTCTTACATAAAAAGCTAAATGCATCTTTCTTTCTTTCTGAGGGATTTTTCCCTGTTTAGAAACATTAACTTGAATGCTTTCAAAATCAAATTCTATGCCTACATCCTGAAAAGAGAGAAGAAATTTCCATTTATAGTAGAATAGCGTAGCCTGGCTTAATCCAGATACACATATACCTCAAAGCAGGGAAATCTGGGGTGATTCTTTGGGGTTGGTGGAGTTTTAAGCTTGTCTTTAATTTCAAATAACTTTATTAGAAGCCCTAGAGATGAGAGTGGACACAGTAGGGACAGGTAGTTATTACGATGAGAAAACCCAGGGATGCTGGAATTCTTTCATCGCAGGCTTCCGGCTGGAGTTATTAAATCAGATACGGAGCCAGAGCCCTCTCACCATTTGGGCAGTGAATGAACAAATGTGTGTTTAAAAAACCATCTCCAGCCTGCAAGTCCTGCCCCAGTGTGCCCATGAAACTCTTAGGCTACTGGTGGGAGCAAAGCCAAACCTTCCCATGGAAAGGTTTCCTCTCTCAGGCTACTGCCAAAGTCAATGTTCACTGGGAAAGGCAGCATGTTTTTAATCTCCTCTTCAAAAGGACCTTTATGTACTAACTCAGTCCCACCTACTGTGTGTGTAAATTATTCATCAGTGATACAGCCTCCATTTATGACTTTGATCCTTTCCTTCCCCTGGATGCCCAAGGAGCATGATAAGGCGGGTGAGTGCACAGAGTCCCTTTGATCTCCTACTTGCAAATGGCATTTCGTGGTGGGACATCTGAACTCCCTCTGTGGTTGCCTGGCGGGTGGAAATGGAGCAGAGGTGGGACTTCTAAGGGGTCCACCTCCTAGCATGAAACCCAAACAAAATGAGATGGGACAGAAATGGGCACACTTCTCCCCCGACCATGCGACTGTTCCCTCAATGATTAACAGGCACCCATAACTGGTCTCTCAAAGGCAGGAAGCATGATATGATTCACAGTTCAAATTCTCATCCAGAATTTATTTCCAATGAATTATATAAGTGAGGACTCATGCTATGATGTTGCAAAATAAGTAAGTTATGTGGGGGAGAAAACCTACAAAGGATTAATTCCCTCCCCCCAATTTTCTTTTTCTCACAAGATACAAATGAGGTTTCCCTCATAAGATGGGATAAAACACAGGGCACAGAGAATTCTGGAAGGAAGAAGATCTGCATTTCCCACAGCTCTGAAACCATCCCTCCCTGAAGTTCATCATCAAATTATTACTGACTGCTCATTGTGTCTGGCATTGAAACTTCTGAGTGTTCGCACTTTGGAGACCAAGGACAGTGGACTTTCATAATGGCAGCATCAACCACTTGGCATTAAGTCAGAATAATAACCTTTTTAAAAAAGAATGTGTCAAAATAATTGCATTTCTTGTTGCTTTCCTCTCTTCCATGTCACATGAGCAAGCACATCAGCCTCACTTGAAGGAATGAAAGAAGGACTTTCTTCCAGTGATAGCAGTTTTAAGAGAAGCACACACCCAACAGGAAGGAATCCTCTGGGCTGTCATGGCCAGGAGGCAGGAGAAGCTACTTCCACCCAAGGCTGGGGGTTTGCAGGATTTTCCCTATTCCTTCACACTTTCTCTATGCATTTCTTTTTCCTTTAATTTACTGAAGGCAATGTCCTCTGAAATATTAATTCTTTAATTCAGAAGACAAATTTTTAAAAAAGGTTTAATAGTTAGCTCAAATGTAGGTTTCATTGTCTTATGAAAAATTCTGTTCAAATGCATTTGAAATCCATTTTTAGAATTTCACAATAAAACCCCTTAATGTTTTTCAATGGCACATTAAAAATTCAACAGCTTTGTCCTTGGCGTGGCCTGTTTTGATGCAGGTTACCTTGATGGCTTAGTTTAAAATTGATATCATGAGTGGCTGGAAGTACATTTCATCAAATGTTCCTATCTAATGAGATATTTAGGGGACAGATCATTTTTTTATATCTTGAATGGCTCCATATACCAATCATCTCATTTCCATAAAGCAGGAGAGATCATTTTAATTTGGTGAAGGGGGAACAGATTATTGGAATCTTTTCTTGTTTTCTAATAGCATGTCAGAAACAGATAACATTCATGACCCAGAAAGTGAAAACTACCGCACCCTCACACACGGGCGCGCACACACACACACAGACACACACACACACAAACTCACAGGCACATATACACACATATTCAGTTTCTTGCCATTTCCTTGTGTGGGAGGAAGTAGTGCTGTCTTGGGGAACACGAACAGTTAGTAAATTTGGGGTTTGTGATGTGTTGGTAACTATTATTTTCCCTTTCTCCTTCTAGCCACTCTGTCTCCCCTTTGATAGAAAGGTTGCCCCTGATTCTTCCCTTGTCCTCCTGTGCATGGTCAAGTCATAATACCTAGAATCTGGAGTATTGCAACTCTTCAGCTAATACCTGCTTCAATACCAAATCAAAATTAGGGGCAGATGTGTCCCAGATGTGTTCTGTTCCCCCAGCCCTCCCCATCGCCTGGTGTCCTCAGGAGCCTGATTACATAGGCAGGGCCTGGTATTTCTAAGTTTGCTCCAAATCCCTGGTGGAAGGCGGTGGATAATTAAGACATTTATTCCTTAAAAGCTAAGTGCTTGCTTGCAATGATGAATTCTGTGTTGGAGGAGGGGGCCCTGGAATAAGAGAAATACCATCGCTCACAGTTTCTGCCACCAAACTCCTGCTACCAGTCTCAAAACGTGCCTTCCAGAGCAGCTTCCACCAGGCGACCACATCTCCGTTTTCCCCTTGTTTGCCTTGTTAGATTGGGGGAGGGGGAAAATGTGACTTCTGTCGTTTTGGCAAGTCTGTTGCAGGGGCCAGGCCCCAGGCCCCTGGGCCTTGGATGTACAGACACCAGCGGGTGCGCGCCCAGCGGGCAGAGCTTTGTATTCCGGCCTCCTGGGACGAGGCTGCGAACCTTCAGATCCCAGCACAGCCCGCCAGCTTCTCTCTGCCCGCAAACTTCTCTTAATTAATCCAGGCCGTCTAATTACAGGGTGTTCCATCACATATTTCTCCAGATGCTTCCGATGCAGCCTGCGGGCACTGGTCAAAGCTGGGAAGCCTTCTGATCAGGGATGCTGGCCCTGCAAGCGCCGCGCACGCTCTCCTCTCTCCTGGACGCGCCTGTCTCCAAGTACTGCGCAATCCGGCCTCGCTCATTTGCGGCATTGCCTGTCGAAAGCATAAAGCGTAATTACTAAAGTTAAGAAAACATCTCTGTAATTAGCCAGGCAACTCTAAGCACAAGAAATGGAAATTAGTCACAGTATCATAAATTAGTTTGTGCATACATTACATTCAAGGATAACCCTTGGGGCTCCGTGTTTGCAGTCTTTGGCGGCAACCCCCTGTATCTCAATAAAGCATTCCTTCCCGGGTGAATATGTCCCAGGAAAGGGAGTTTCGCCTGAATTACAATTTTTTAAAAAATTCTTCTGTAGTTGGCAACCAGAATAAAATCTAATATTCAGGCTGGGGAAAGGGAGATAAGTAAACAGTGATTTTCCTGTTGATTTTATTTTACCTCATGGGTGTCTATTAACCTGGGGGCCATCAAGGTGTTTCCAAGCAGAGGGCTCATCAATTGTATTGTTTCGCTCATTAGGAGCAGTAGTTATAAACTCTTTAAATAACCCTGATTTTCAACTATTTTCATAGTCCCTCCTCTTGCCAGGCAGAGCCAGGAAATTGGACTCGAGCACACACAACATAGCATTAGCATCAAAATAATACAGCGGGCAACAGCAAGCCACAATCACATCACTCAGAAGGAAGGAATAGAATACAAATTAAAGGAAGAATGTAAATTTTTTGCCATTAAGCTTCAATGACCATTTGAAATGGTGCAAGGCACAAAGGTTCTTGATGAGCGTCATCTAGTTTGATTATTCATACTTGTGTTTCTGCTTGAATTAAAAGCAGGAGTGCTACAGCCTGTTAAGGGAAAATATTTGAATTGATAGTGAACTCTCACCTTACCATGCATCCATTTACTTTTCAAATGAATACTAGATAAGTTAGTGCATTTTCTAATCGGCCTGTTTTCCAGTGAGTGCTGTCATTACATACCAATTTCTTTTAGAAGTGCTTGCTAAGAAACATTAACTACTTACAAATAAGGAGCTGCCTGTCACAGGCTGCAGTCTTGAGCTCATTGGCTCGTCTCTGCTAGGGTAGGTGAGGGCTGTAGACTCTGCATTTGCCTGGCTTGTCTTGGCTTCAGCCCTTTCCCTACTTCTCAAGCAAGTCCTTAAGTGTAAACAGAGCTTCTGCCTTATGCCATCTTTCCACAACCAGGCAGAATCCTGCTATGGTCATAGGCCAAGCCAGTTTACCAGTGAGTGACTATGTTGCTATGTGCAGGTGGCCTGAGTCCACCCTATCTTCAGATCCTAATTGCTGGGGCTGAACAGGCAAGATGATTTCTGACCCAAACTTTGGGAAGCAAACTTTGGATGCAAAGCTGACTAAGGGTATCATCAGTGTCACTCATTATGGACACAGGTTCCACAGTGGGCATGTGCATGAGTTCATCATAGAGAAAATGAAAAAAGGTAGATTTAAAGGGTTGTTTTCAGTATGTGGGGGTGATAAAGGGGGATGTCTTTGAAGAAATATGCTGAGGGTACAAGGGTACATAAGCAGAAACTCCCAGAATAGGGAAGGCACAGAACATTGCTATGTCCTGGAACAGACTTAAGGGGAAAATACTTGTACCTGCTGAATCAAGCAGGGGGAAATGACTGTCACTACCAGGCCTGTACTTGGCATCACAAAAAGCTTCTTTGGGTTGCTCTTCTGTTGAACGTTATTGCCACACATTTGCTGAAATGTGGCAATTATTTCTTTTGTGTGTAGAGAAGATGCTGGAGGCGGAGCCTAGGGCCTTGCGCATGCTAGGTGAGTGCTCTACCACCGAGTCACACTCTCAGCCCTGATGTGAGCCCCTCACACCAGTCAGCCAGGATAAAAAGAAAAAGGAAGGGCCTGGCAAGCTACCCTCCTGAGAAGAGGGGTGGGCTAACTCCAGGGGAGAAAAGAGCTCTTATCTGGTTGTGGTCCAAATGTTATTCTTATTTTTAAAATAGAAGATAAGATATTATGATTCCAAAGCCTGTTAATCCCACAACAGAATTAAAAGGTCAAATGGAAGCATGGAGAAAAGTGAAAATGAAAGGAGTTGTTGAAAGGGACCATGACCACATATGTTAGGGAGGTTAGGAAACAAACTGTGCTGAAGTTAGGGGTTTATTCTCACCAAACACATGTGCCTGCACAAGCACAGATGGGGAGTATTGAAAAAGAAGTATGGTCTCTTAAGTAATTATTATACTTTCTTAGAAATGTATAATCAGTCATGGATCTACAAAAGCTAGAAAGTCCAAAAGCACCTTTAAAAATCTGCTTTGTAAAGCCAGGCACCATGGCACATGCCTGTAATCCCAGCAGCTTGGGAGACGGAGGCAGGAGCATCGCAAGTTTGAAACCAGAGGCAGTCTGTGTAATTTAGCAAGACCTTGTCTCAAAAAGTAGAAAAAAAAAAATGGGCTAGGGTGTAGCTCAGTGGTCCAGCACTTGCAAAGCATGCAAGCGCAAGGCCCTGGGTTCAACCCTCAGTACCGGGAAAAAAAAATCTACTTTGTAACCTATTGTTGTTAAGTGCCTGGAGATGGTATCCGACTCATAGCAACCCTACTTACAACAGGTGAAACACTATTGCCAGCGCTACTCTGATATTCATAGGGTTTTCAATGGCGGATTGATTTTTGGGAGGGAGGTGCTGGGTCCATCTCCCAAGCCTACAGCACCAGTATTCCCAGGTTGTCTCCCATCCAAGTACTAACCAGACCCAACCTTGCTTAGCTTCCAAGATCTGACCGATCGGATGCCACAGGGCTATGGCTGCAGGCTTGTAACCTATACATTCACCTATATTTCGGTCTCAGAATCCTGACAACTTATTTATAGATTTAGAATCTTTAAGATGTAATATATATTTCAAGCCTGCAGCCGTAGCACTGTGGCTTCCGATCCCATCAGATCTCAGAAGCTAAGCAGGGTTGGGCCTGGTTAGTACTTGGATGGGAGACCGCCTGGGAACACCAGGTGCTGTAGGCTTGAGAGAAGGACCCAGCAAACCCCTCCCAAAAATCAATCTGCCATTGAAAATCCTATGAACAGCAGAGAAGCATTGATAATAGTGTTTCACCTGTTGTATCTAGGGTCACTATGAGTCGATACAGACTGGACAGCACCTAAAAACAACAAATAACATATATTTCAAAGCTTCAAATAAATAATTTTAATACAAAGGAATGCCAGCATTTCCCTTTTTTTTTCCTGGTTCTTTGAAAACAGGGTTCAGTCACTTTTACATTGCTGGTAGAGCTGTAAATTGGTGCAACCACTATGGAAATCAATATGGAGGTACCTCAAAAAACTAAAAATAGAACTACCATATGACCCAGCTATAACACTATTGGGAATTTACCCAAAGGGAGATGAGTCATCATACCATAGAGACACCTGCATCTCCATGTTCAATGCAGCGCTTTTCACAATAGC
>VMDO01007696.1:48565-79891 GCA_007922755.1 Pedetes capensis | reverse complement strand
ATACATAAGTGCATACCAAGGTTTACATGTATTTACTAGTGACTGTGTATACACAAAGTCAAATATGCTGTTATAGACTTAGATGTGAGAAACCTCTGCACCCCACCCCATTCCAGAACTAGTCAAGGAGATTAGAATATTTGTGCCTGCTCCTGCATGACTCTCAATTAAGTTAGCATATACTATATCTTCACTGTGAATAAACCCTCTTAGATGTAATGTCCTTGTGCAGTACACAACCTGAACATCTGTCCCAGTAGCTTTTATTCTGCCTTACAGCTAGTATCCAATACCTTTTTCCTGGAGTTAGCCCTATTGTACACATGGATTGGCTTTCTGTCTGTTTTTTTTTTTAAACTGTCACAAGTACGTAAGAGTAGATTTTCCTAGCCAAATCACTAAATTTGAGAGCTTGGAAGGGTGTTAGATATCCTTAACTCAATCCCTTTGTATTTTGATAAAGAACTTGGAGACTCAACAGATTGACTTGCCTAAGTTCAGAAGGTAAGGCAGTAACAGAACCAGAACTGAAACAAGGCCTTCTATCCCCCACCTTGCTATTCTTTACCATTTTTGGACTTCCTTTTGCTTGGCAGATTTGTGTGTGCTTAAAATCGAATTCTTACAAACTTTGTAAGCAAATTTTTATTGAGTCTGTCTGTGTCCTACTTCATGAATAATGAGGAAAAAGGAAGAAATGGACAGCTTTTATCTTCACCACACATGCACTATTTGTTTTGTTTTGCTCTTTTAAAACAGAGAGTGATAAAATACTTCACTCATCACTCACTTTTTAATTAAGAGGAATAAACATCAAACTGTATTCACTGAAGTTTTCAGAAGTAATTTAAAGTCCATCAGTTTTTCACTAAGGTCATGGCATATTAACCAAGAAGCCAGAGATGTGGCTCTGCTTCAAACTCAAGGGTGGTCTTAGCACAGTCACTTAATCAGCCTCAAGTTCAGTTTCCCCAAATTTTGAGCTGGACTTACTAGATGGTTTCTTAGGTCATTTTCAGCTTTGATGATCTATGATTTCATGAGAGAGAAGATGGGTGGTGGAAGGGAGAGGAGTAGACAGATCTATAAGTGGTACAGGATGTGGGGAGACAAAAAATGCTGTAAGAAAGAGATGAATGAGTAGAGAGAGAACAGTGAGGCAAAGAAGAAAACATAGGAAGAGCAGAGAGGCAGAAGGAGTCAAAAAATGAAGAGAGAAGATAATTGTTGTGGGTTCTCCCCTGAGTGTGTCAGGATTACACTGCTCCCCACCTCCCTCCACTCCCCTAGACCATGGCTTTTAGAACAGATCATGCATCTGCCACTACATATGCCATCACAGCTCTTTCTGTGCAGTAATCAGCTCATCTGGCTTTCCTTTTCACATTTTGAGCACCATTGAAAGAAAGGGCTGAGCTGACTTCTCAGTTCTGAAGGTTATGCATCAGTCAATGCAGTACAATGGTGTGGCACATCCTATAAAAGCTTGTCTTTTGTTGCCAGGTGTCTGCTACTCTTAACATTATTGTTGTTGTTAGGTCCCGTTGAGTCAGGTCAGACTCATAGCAGCCCTATGTACAACAGATGAAACATTACCCAACACTGTGCCATGTCCTGCACTATTATCAGTGCTTCTTTGCCATGCATAGGGTTTTCTATGGCTGATTGCTTTGGGAGTGGGTTGTCGGGTCCTTCTCCTAAGCCTGGTGTTCCCAAGCAGTCTCCCATCCAAGGACTAACCAGGCCTGACCCTGCTTAGCTTCTGAGATCTGACAGGATCAGATGCCAAGGGGCTATGGCTGCAGGCACTCCTAACATTATCAGGCACATTATCTGGAAACTGCAGGACTTCCAATAACAATTCTTATGAAAAATTGATTTATTTAAACAGAATCTAATTAATGGGCCTTCTTTAAAGACATTCCTAACAGAGAACCATTTGAGAAGGTATGCTGGACATTTTTGTTTGACTTGTTGATTCAATTATCTTATGCTCCTTTCCAGAGCCCTCCTTAGCCCTAGCCGGCTGTTTTCTAGTCTCAGCTGTCTGACCCTGATCTTCGCATTAACAATCTCCATTTGTAAAGATAAAGGTCCCTTACTATGATCTGACTGACAGTCATTCCAGAAACTCAGTTCCCTGCCTCCTTCCAAAATGAGGAAATACCAATCTCAAAGGTCAGTTACATACAGATATTTTTTCCTTCTCAGTTCTACCCTGTGACCTTCCAACCACACAAAATAAACTATACCATAACTCAGCACATAAATTCTTCCACATAATCAGAGGATCATAACATATCCATGCAAGAAGTGGCCTTAGATGTTTCTCAGTCTAGTAATTATCAAACCTGGCTGCACCTACCAAAGGACCTAAAACATACCAATCCTAGGGCCCCAATTCCAGCTACATACCAACTGAATTGCTAGGAGTAGGGGCCTAGATGTAGCCAAGGTATTGATATTTACTTCAGAATCATGTTGCTGTTGTTATTAGGTGCCATCTAGTAGAGTCTGACTTATAGCAATCCTACGTAAAAGAGAACAAAACACTCCTCAACACCTTGTGAGGCATTCAATCTTTCTTTTCTTGTTTAAGCCCATGGTTGAAGCCACAGTGTCAATCCATCTAGTTGAGGGTCTTCTTTTTTTTTGTTGACCCACCACTCTCCCAAAAATGAAGTCCTTCTTCAAGGACTGGTCCCTCCTGACAACATATACAAAATACATAAGACACAATCTAACCATCCTTGCGTCCAAGGGAGCACTCTGGTCGCACTTCTAGGATGGATTTGTTGGTTCTTTTGGCATTACATGGTATATTCAATATTCATCTCCAGCACCATAATTCAAAAGCATCAATTTTGCTCCTGTTTCTTTTATTACTATCTCCCTTTCACTACCATATGATGTGACTGAAAATACAATGGCATTAGTCAGGCGCAACTTCATCTTCAATGTGACATCTTTACTTTTCAACACTTTAAAGAGGACTTTTGCAACATCTTTTCCCAAAGCAATGCATCTTTTGATTACTTGACTGCTGCTTCCATGGGTGTTGATGAAACAAAATCTTGGACAGCCTCAATCTTTTCTCCATTTATTACGAGGCTGCTTACTTACTCAGTTGTAAGGATTTTTGTTTTGTTGATGCTGAGGTACAATCCATACTAAAGGCTGTGTTCCTTGATTTTCATCATTAAATGTGTCAAATTCTCTTCACTTTCAGCAAGCAAAGTTGTGTCATCTGCATAATACAGGTTGTTAATGAGTCTTCCTTCAATCCTGATGTTACGTTCTTCTTCATAAAGTGCAGCTTCTTGGATTATTGGCTCAGCATAAAGATTGAAGAAGTATGGTGAAAGGACACAGCTCTGACGCATACCTTTCCTGACTTTAAACCAAGCAGCATTTCCTTGCTCTTTTCAAATGACTGCCTCCTGGTCCATGTACAGATTGCTCCTACGTATAATTAAGCATTCTGTTATTCTCATTCTTCACAATATTATCCATACTTTTTGTGACTCACAGAGTCAAATGCCTTTTCATAGTCAGTAAAACACATGTAGACATATTTCTTGTATTCCTGTGTTTGGCCAATATCGATCTGATGTGAGCAATAATATTCCTAGTTCCCCACTCTCTTCTGAATCTGGCTTGATTTTCTGGCAGTTTCCTGTCAATATACTGCTGCAGTTGCTTCAAAATGATCTTCAGAAAAATTTTACTTGACTGTGATATTAATGATATTGCTCATTAGTTTCTGCATTCAGTTGGGTCTACTTTATTGGGAATAGGCACAGATATGGATCTCTTCCAATTAGTTGGCCAGGTAGCTTTTTTCCAAATCTCTTGACACAGACAAGTGAGCACCTCCAGTGCTGCATCTGTTTGTTGAAAGATTTCAATTGATATTCCATGAATTCCTGGAGTCTTGTATTTCACCAAGTAGAAACAGAAAAAGTGAAAGTGGAAGAAGGCAGCTTCCACCTCCTCCTTCAGTACCATTGGATCCTGATCATATGTGACCTCTTGCAATAGTTGAAACATCCACCCATCATTTTTAGTGTAATGACTCTGTTTATTCCTTCCATCTTCTTTTGATTTTTCCTGCATTGTTTAATATTTTCCCTATAGAATCCTTCACTGTTACCACTCAATGATTCAATTTTTCCTTCAGTTCTTTAAGCTTGAGAAAAATAGATCATGTTCTTCCCTTTTGGTATTCTATCTCCAGCTCTTTGCATATGACATTATGATATTTGATTTTGTCTTATTGAGCTTCCCTTTGAAATCTGTTTAGTTCTTTAACTTCATCAGGCCTTCCTTTTATTTTAGCTACTCAACAATCAAGGGCGGGTTTCAGAGTCTCTTTTGACATGTAATTTGGTCTTTTCTTTTTTCCTGCCTTTTAAATAACCTTTTACTTTCCTCATGAATGATGTCTCTGATTGTATGCCAAAATTCATCTGCTCTTCAATTATTAGTGTCATACACATCAACTCTGTTCTTGAGATGGTCTCTGAAGACAGGTGGGATATACTCAAGTTCATACCTTAGCTCTTGTATACCTGTTCTATTTTTTTCAATTTCAATTTGAACCTGCATATGAGCAGTTAATAGTCTGATCCACATTCAGCACCTGGTCTAGTTCTGACTTCTGATATTGAGCTTTGTTCATCATTTTTTCCATAAATGTAGTCCATTTGGTTCCTGTTTGTTCCATCTGGTGAATTCTATGTGTGTAGTCACCATTTATGTTGGTGAAAAATAAGAATTTGCAATGAAAATTTGTTCCTCTCACAAAATTATTTCATGCAATCTCCATTACCATTTCTGTCACCAAGGCCTTATTTTCCAACTGCTGAGTATTCTTCTTTGTTTCTCACTTTTGCATTCTAGTCACTAGTAAGTATCAGTGCATTTTAACTACATGTTCAATCAATTTCATACTATAGAATCTGATAAAAAATCTTCCACTTCCTCATTTGCGGCCTTAGTTATAAATTTGAATAGCAATCATATTAACTGGCCTTCCTTGTGGGTGAATCATAGAGGTATAGATATGTTTGTAAAGCCATTTGACATTCCAAAGTTTATCTTTAGTGTTTGAGAGAGAAGAGCCACAAATTTCTCAAAACTTCACCTTTACATTTGAAGTAAATCTCCTCCTTGATTGAATTAAGTAAAAGGCAAGTACCAGATGTTTCCTGTGGCAAATTTCAGTCAAAACTCTCAGAAATACTAAAAAAATACACAATGCCAATCTTGGTGTTGTAGGCCTATTTTGGTTCATTTGTGAGACTGGGTAATTTATAAAGAACAGGAATTTATTTCTCCTGGTTCTGGAGGTTGGGTAGTTCAAGATCAAGGGACAGCAAGTTTGATTATTTGGGGAGAGCTACATTCAACTTCCATGGGCTGGGATTTAATTCAGTTGATAGAGAACCACTGTGCAGTGTCTCAGGTCCTGGCTTCAATTCCCAGCACCCCAAAAATGAGAGAAGGATGTGGCAATCCACTCCCAAGGCAATCCCAAAACAATCAGCCATTGAAAACCCTATGAGGGTCGCTATGAGTCAGACATGACTCAACAGCATCTAACAACAACAACAACATTCTGCTTCCAAAATGGCATCTCATTTCTGCATCCTCTGAAGGGAAGGAACATTGTTGTTCCACATGGCAGAAGGTAGACAGGCAAGCTAATCAAATGCTGAATGAAGCCTCTTTTCTAGGGCCCTTATTCTCATTTCTGAAGAAGGAGGCCTCAAGACCTAATCAACCTTTAAAAGCCCCACCTCTAAATGTCATCATATTGGACATTACATTTCAACACTTAAATTTTGGAGGTGACACATTCAAAACATACCAAGGCCCCTGTAAATAATTTATCCAAATGAGGATAACATTCACTTAGAAAATCCAATGTGGTTGACAACCTAAAATCTCATTCTTTCTTCTTTTGGACTTTTTTTGTAGTTACTGTTGAAGTTGAGCATGTTTGCTGATCTTGGGAGTATCTTCAAACAAAACAAGGAAACCACACTGGGAAGGCCTCACTCAGGAGGGACAGAAGGACAGTCTAGTTTCCCTTTTATCCTCTGCTTAACTCTTTCCTGCTGAGAAGTAACAGTTCATCTCCCCAACTGATGCAAGATTTGTTGTGGTTGCCAAATTCCAGTGTCTTAGAAAAAGGGGTAGGGAATGTCCTCTTAAATCATGAAGAAAAAAAACTACAGTGAAATAAAAAGAATTTCTATTTTATACAATAGAAAATAACCTGTTATTCAATAAGACAAAGCAGATAAAGAAAAAAAAAGAATTTTTAAAGTTTCAATGATACCACAGCAGTGTAGGAAGAACAACTAGACATGAAAAGGAGTATTCTCAAACCCTGCTCTCCAAGCATGTCTCTAAACATCTCATCCTAAACAAGTGGCTCAGGGAATATTACATATAGTCTTATGGGTTGAGTGACACATTTTAAATGTTTGGGTCTCAAGTACATTTACCACATGTATAGTAAACACATTTGGGAGAAGGACCTGGCAACCCACTCCCCCCCCAAAAAAAAATCTGCCTTACGAATAGCAGAGAAGCAGTAATATACTGTTTCACTTATTCTACATAGGGTCGCTATGAGTCGGATACCAACTTCACAGCACCTAACAACAACAAGTAAATACATGGAGTTGAAATATCAGTGAAGTTTTCCATAAGTAGGTTAGTTGCTGAGGAAAATCATTGTCCAAAATGTCAATTAAACAAGACTGGAAGAGAACACAAACAAAAAAACTGGAAAGACTTACCAAAAGCCTAGATATTTTTTTACCTAAAGCTAAATTCCTAAATCATTGCCTTGTTTTAAAGCCCAAGAAAGCAAAAGATTAGATCTATTGGTTGTCCTACCTCGTAAATGGCTATGTTGGAGTTTTCATAAGTAGCTGGAGTTAGACTCCCTGAAGAAAAGGAGAGCCTTGGAGACCTTCCACTTTGAACCTCTGAGATGATCTGGAAGCTTACACTGGCACGACTTCCTCTCTGTGAAAGAATTAGGAAAGAAAGGTTATAAATAAAATTCGCATAATTTAAGACAGAACTTTCAGTTATGGTATAGATATTGTGTTCATTTGTTTTTGTTTTTTTAATCATGAGAAATTAATTACATGAGTTGTAACCTGTAAATATGAAATTGACTAATTCTCTATATCCTTCAGAACTCTTTTTTAGTTCATGGTTCACAGCTAGCTTAATATTCATACACCACTAAGAAAAGGCAAAGGTTTACAGGTACTTCTATCTGCCAGAGAGAAATAGAATCATAGACATGGAGGCAAGAAAGAATACCAGTCACAATTTAATCTGGGTCCTTCATTTCCTAGAATGGAATCCTACTCTATAAAAGGTGAAATGAGTTTCCCAATATCATATAATCAATTATTTAGTTATAAGAAGTACTGTCTATAAAATACAATATCTTCCCCAAAATACCATAACTAGGACATAATCCCAACCTCCTGACTCTTGGGAATGGCTCTTTTTGTTATACCATACTGCAATGGCATCCTTCTTCATGCAACTAGGATTAATGGTAGAAAGAATCCCAGCCATCAATAATGGCAGAGTGTGAACTGATCATGTACCCATGATCTATGAATCCTAATGTTTAAAGAAGCCAAATATTTTATTTCTTGATTTGTTATTTTGTACACTTAGTCTGGTAAAACAGGGCTTGGAGCTTCACAGTTGAATGCCAAAATGAAGAGTTATCTGCAGTCTGAGTTAACCTTTAAAATTTAATTTCCAAGGCTGGGCACAGCGGCTCATGCCTGTAATCCCAGCAATTTAGGAGGTAGAGGCAGGAGGATCACAAGTCTGAGGCCTGTGTAACTTAACAAGACCCTGTCTCAAGATAAGAAATTTAAAAGGGGGCTGGGGCTATAGCTCATTGGTAGAGTACTTGCAAAAGGTACACATGAGGCCTTGTATTCAATCTGCAGTACTACAAAAATTAATTAGTTAATTAATTAATTTAATTTAATTAAACTTCTATATCTTTAATAGAACCAGTAGATTTATTTCACATAAAGAAATAATAAATCAACAGGTTCCTCAATATTATTCTCCATGTATCTATAAGTATCTTTCCTAGAATTACAGCAATTCAGAACTAGCAGATACATTTGGTATTGTTTAGGCTAGCCACTACCTCCAACTCCAATACCTTCATTTTATAATAAGGAAACAGTCTACTAGAGAGTGATATAGGGACTGGAACAAAAATATTGGTGTTATATTTCCTAATCCTGTGCTATTACTACCACATTATGCTTTATATCATTCTTGCTTGCAAGAAGGTACTTAAAGTACTTTCCAATACTCTGTCCTTACCTATCTTTGATCAGCTGAAGAACACTAGTTGACTTAGTCCTGAATTAAACTCCTTTTATACCAAGAGTATCAAAGTTTGAAGACAATGATAAATTATGTTCAGTTCCCAATGTTCTGAAATAACAAAAGCTCGAGATTCAGACAAGAGGTAAAACTTGACTGTTCACATAACCCTTGCAACAACCTGAACCCTCTCTAACAGAGAAAGGTCAGAGAGGAACCTATTTCCCTTTCATTCTTTATTTTCACATCTCAGCAGGAGCACTTAGATCTGTATATTGAGACATAGAACTCTCCATGAAGGGCAAAGCAGAAAGTGATACACTCTGCCAAAATCCACATAAACTTGGATTTTAGCTTCACTTTCGTCTAAAAATTTCCTTTCCTGACCTGACTTCTTCTGACCTGCTAATTTTTCTAGACTGAATTAATTTTATACTCTCCAACAGTTTACACTTTCAGACATTCCTTTCGGATGGAATTCTTGGCTTGGCTTCTTGACTGATTAGACACAGCCAGCTGCAAGCTTGTGACTACACAGCAATTAAGGAAAATGTATGCTTCCCCTATCTTTTCCAATCAGAATCCCTAACACAAGCCAAATGCCAAAAGGGATCTAGAAGCCAAGAGCTGTGTTCTTCTAGGGTAATGCCATCTTTTTTCTACCTGGGAGTATTAAATATTAAATATAAAAACAAACAAATAAATAGAAACATTCCCTATAAGGCTATCAATCCCTGTTACTATTCATTTTTCCCACTTGTATGGTGAAAAGTTGTGATGATTGGTTTTATTCTCACTATGTCAAAATATACAAACAAGTGAAAAGGAAAAGATCTATCATTATGAGTAAGATTTTAAAACCCTAGGCATGCTGTTCATCAGAAGATAGCACTACTCTGCTATTTATGGTAATTTTGTGAGAACTGGCATGCTTTAGTCACCCAAATATAGTTTATGTCTTAGTATAAAAGAAAGAAGGAATAGGTGGAGATTTTATAGATTTCACTAGACTATTGCAAGGTCTATACAAAGAAAAGGAAAATGAAGTTCAAAATTAAGCTATGTTTATTCTTTGATCCTTTAGGGCCTACCATCTAGGCAATTGACACAACTGTCATTTTGACATGAATAACACTAAAGAAGTAGGGGTTTTAAAAATAGGTTTATTACATTTGACCAAAACTTTTCTATATTTTGCTACATTTAGACAATAACTCTTGAGATTGCTTCAGAGCTTGGATTTCAGCACCTGCACATTGTACTAATTGAGATAGGGAATTTCATCCAAGGCAAATTGAGTATGGCAAAGCCAGACAAATTCCATCACTATGAGCCTGGTGTCCTCTGGTGGTTTCATAAATGGAGACTAATATCAATAAGTTTTTATGACATGAGGGTGGAGTGTACCTTTCAGCCACAGTGATAGTTTTGGCTTTCGGCAATACATTTCCAGAAACAGGATATCAACCTTACAAAATCATCTGATGATTTAAACAACTAAGAGTTAGGGTTGTAAATGGGAATTAAATCAAATGGCTGAGCAATTCATTTGACTCCAACTGCAAAGGATATTACCATATAAATCCATTATCACCCAGTCAACTAATTAAATACACCTTTCAGTGTCACATTTAAGCAAATGACCAGTTTGGTCACTGAGATAATTAATTCTCAGACATGGTATAGTGGTATAGCAATAGTAACAGACACATGTTTGCATCCTTTCCCTGCATCTGGCCACTACCATATTAGAGTTTTTAAAGCCTAGGGTTTTTTTTCATTTTTAAAAATTTTAGTATTTTATTATACATGTTAGTGGGGTACAGAGTAATGTCAGTTGATATATCCATTGTGCAACTATCAAATCAGTTTTGCCTACACTTCCATCTCCTTAAACATTTTACAGAACATAATGACGAAAAAGAGAAAAAAAGTAAGAATTTTCATTTTAATTAACAGGTAATGACAATCATATGCAACCAGGGGTTATACCCCAATTGATATTTTTCTTTCCTTTTTTCTCCATTTTCATATTTTTATAGAGTTGTACTCTATATTTTATAGTTTTTTTCTCTCTCTTTACCGTTCTATGTTGTTCCCCCTCCCACTCCCCTTTTCTCCATCATCCACTCCCTCCCACAAGTCCCCTCCCCCTCATATTAAATACACGTATTTTCCATTTTTGGATAACTATGATTGTACATGGCCTACAACCATAGCCCTGTGGCATCTGATCCATCAGATCTCGGAGGCTAAGTAGGGTTGGGCCTGGTTAGTACCTGGATGGGAGACCGCCTGGGAACACCAGAAGCTGTAGGCTTGGGAAAAGGACTTGGCAACCCCCTCCCAAAAATCCAAATGAAGAGGTCCATAAAGCCATGAAACACATGAAAAAGTGCTCAATATCCCTAGCCATTAGGGAAATGCAAATCAAAACAACACTGAGATTTCACCTTACACCAGTAAGAATGGCCAAGATCAATAAAACAAACAACAACAAATGCTGGCGAGGTTGCGGGGGAAAGGAAACACTTTTACATTGTTGGTGGAGCTGTAAATTGGTGCAACCACTGTGGAAATCAATATGGAGGTACCTCAAAAAACTAAAAATAGATCTACCATATGACCCAGCTATAACACTATTGGGAATTTACCCAAAGGGAGATAGGTCACCATACCACAGAGACACCTGCATCTCCATGTTCAATGCAACGCTTTTCACAATAGCAAAGATATGGAATCAACCAAAGTGCCCTTCAACAGAAGAATGGATAAAAAAAACTATGGTATATATACACAATGGAATACTATTCAGCAATCAAGAAAAATGAAATAGGGTCATTCACAGCAAAATGGATGGAATTAGAGAAAATTATTTTGAGTGAATGAACACGAGCTCAGAAAGAGAAACAGCACATGTTCTCACTCATATGAGGGAGCTGATTCAAAATTACAAGAAGGAAAAATCCTACTCAAAGGTCAGATCATAATAAAAGTGGGGGAGGGAAGATAAGAATGAGGTCAATATAAATGGACTAGAAATCGCATGTAATTTTTCTAACAAGATAAAAACAAAGACCACTACAGGAAAAATTTCTATCTTAAACAGAAATGGGACCCAAGGACATATAGAAAAATACTACATAGTAAAAGATAGAGAAAACTTGGATGGGAAACTTAGATGGGAATGGGGAAGGGGGGAACATAGGGAAGGGTAAAGGGTAACCTATATGAATAATGTTTATCAAATTGCATATATGAAAATTATCACAATGAAAAGCATGTCAAAATGAATCACATGATGTACATTAAAAATTTCTAATAATAATAATAATAATAATCAATCTGCCATTGAAAACCCTATGCACAACAGAGAAACACTGACAATAGTGTTTCCCCTGTTGTACAAAGGGTCGCTATGAGTCGGATACCGACTCGACGGCACCTGTGTATATATACCACAATTCTTTAAATTCAATCCTCTGTTGATGGACATCTTGCTTGATTCCATACCCTTGCAATTGTGAAGACTGCTACATTAAATATGGAAGTGCAGGTGTCCCTGTGGTATGATGACTTATCTTCCTTTGGGTACATTCCTAGAAGTGGTATAGCTGGTTCATACGGCGGTTCTGTTTTTAGTTTTCTAAGGTACCTCCATATTGATTTCCAAAGTGGTTGAAGTACAGTCCCACCAGCAATGTAAAAGTGCTCCTTTTTCTCCACATCCTCACTAGCATTTGTTGTTATTTGTTTTGTTAATCTTGGTCATTGTTACTGGAGTGAGATGGAATCTCAGTGCTGTTTTGATTTGCATTTCCCTAATGGCTAGGGATACTGATCATATTTTCATGCGCTTATGGGCCATTCATAAAGGAAATCCTGTTTTCCTTGAGGGCTAGGATTTAGCTCAGTTGGTAGAGCGCTGTGCTGCAGTCTCTGAGGTCCCAAGTTCAATTCGCAGCACTGCAAAAATGGGAGAAGGACCTGGCAATCCACTCCCAAGGCAATCTCGAAAAAGTCAGCCATTGAAAACCCTACGAGGGTCACTATGAGTCAGATACCAACTCGACGGCACCCAACAACAACAACAACATGGGCCATTCATATTTCTTCTTTTGAGAATTGTCTGTTAAGTTCCATTGCCCACTTTTTTGTTAGATTATTTGTTACTTTGGTGTTTAACTTCTTAAATTCTTAAGTACATTCTAGAAATTAATCCTCTATCATACATGTAGGATGCAAAGATTTTCTTCCATTCTGTGGGATCTTCCTTTGCTCAATTAATTGTTGCTTTTGCTGTAGAGAAGCTTTTTAGATTTATGTAATCCCATTTTGGGTGCAGTTTCCTGGGCAATTGGAGTTGTGTTAAGGAAGCACTTGCCTATGCCTATGTGTTGAAGTGTGTTCCCTATCTTTTCTTAGTTTTAAGGTTTCTGGTTTTATGTTGAGGTCTCTGATCCATTTTGAGCTGATTCTCATATAGATTGAGAGGTATGGGTCTACCTCTCAATCTATATGAGAATCAGCTCAAAATTGGTCTACCTTCATTCTTCTACATATGGATATCCAGTTTTTCCAGCTCCATTTGTTGAAAAGGCTATCTTTTTGCCAATGTATGACTTTGGTCCCTTTGTCAAAGGTCAGGTGGCTGCATTTGGGTGGATATATATCTGAGTCTTCTGTTCCATTGAACTTCATGCTTGTTTTTGTGCCAATACCACTGTTTTTGCCACTATGGTTCTGTAGTATAGTTTGAAGTCTGGTATTGTGGTGCCTCCTGTGCTGTTTTTACTGCTTATTTGGCTATACGTGGTCATTTGTGCTTCTATATGAATTTCAGGATTAGGTTTTCTGTTTCTATGAAATATGACATTGGAATTTTGATGAGGATTGCATTGAATCTGTATATTGCTTTTGGTAGTATAGCCATTTTCACAATATTAATCCATGAGCAAGAGAGGTCCTTCCATGTTCTAGTATCTTCTGCTATTTCTTCTTTAGTGTTTTGAAGTTTGCATTGTAGAGGTCTTTAGGGTCTTTGGTTAGATTTTCTCCTACCTATTTAATTTTTTGGTATATTATTGTTTGCGGGATTGTTTGGATTTCTTTCTCTTCCTGTTTGCTATTGGTACAAAGGAATGCTACTGATTTTTGAATGTTAATTTTGTATCCTGCTACTTTGCTGAAAGAGCTAATTAGCTCTAGGAGTTTTCTAGTGGAATATTTATGGTCCTTGAAGTATAGGATCATGTCGTCTGCAAATAGGGATAATTTGACCCCTTCTTTCCCTATTTGAATTCCTTTTATTTCTTTCTCTTGCCTTATTGCTCTGGGCAGGACTTCAACCACCATATTGAATAAAAGAGGAGAGAATGGACATCCTTGTTTTCTTCCTGATCTTAGAGGAAATGCTTCCAATATTTCCCCATTTAATGTGATGTTAGCTATGTTGTTGTTGGGTGCTGCTGAGTCAGGTCTGACTCATAGTGACCCTATGTGCAACAGAACAAAACACTCCCCTAACTATGCCATCCCCAGCACTAAGTCAATGCTTCTCTGCTATTCACAGGATTTTCCAATGGCTGATTTTTGGGGGATTGCTTCAGGAGTGGGTTGCCAGGTCCTCCCATTTTTGCGCTGCTGGGGATCAAGCCTCGGGCCTCAGAGGGTACAGAGCAGCACTCTGCCAACTGAGGTAAACCCCAGCCCCAATATTGGCTGCAGTTTTGTCACATATGGCCTTTCTGATGTTGAGATATATTTCTTCTATACCAAGTTTCTTCAGGACGTTTATCATGAAGAGATGTTGAACTGTATCAAAGCCTTTCTCAGCATCAATTGAGATGATCATGTGATTTCTGTCTGCAAATCTCTTGATATGTTGAATTACATTAATAGATTTGCATATATTGAACCAGCCTTGCATCTGTGTAATGAAGCTCACCTAATCATGGTGCATGATCTTTTTTATGTACTGCTGTATCTGGTATGCGATAATTTTATTGAAGATTTCTGCACCAATGTTCATCAGGAAATGGTCCATACTTCTCTTTTTTTTGTAGTGTCCCTATCTGGTTTTGGTATCAGGGTGATACTGGCTTCATTGAATGAATTTGGAAGTATACCTTCCCTTTCTATTTTATGAAATACTTTGAGTAGGCTGGGTATTAATTCTTCTTTAAAGGTTTGCTAGAATTTAGCTGTCAACCTTTCATGACCTGGCCTTTTCTTAGTTGGGAGATTTTTTATTATTGCCTCAATTTCATTGCTTTTTCAAGTTCTGTTTAACTGGCATGATTTAGTTTTGGTTGGTCATAAGTGTTAAGGAATTTATCCATTTCATCTGTATTTAATTTGGGGGGAGGTCTCTGATGATCTTCTGTGTTTCATTAATATCAGTTGTTATGATTCTGTTTTCATCTATAAGGGAGTGTCAATTTTATCTTTTTAAAGAACTAACTTTTAATTTCATTAACTTTTTGTATTGTCCTTTAAAACTTTATTTTGTTAACCTCTGCCTTGATCTTAATTATTTCCTTTTGCATAATAGTTTTGGGTTAGCTTATTGCTGGCTTTTTAGTGCCTTGAAGTATGTCATTAAGTTATTCAATTGGGCCTTCCCTATATTTCTAATCTAGGCCCTCATGGTTATGAACTTCTCTCATAGAACTGCCTTTGCTAGATCCCACAGATTTTGGTAGGTTGTGTTTCCATCATCATTTGATTGAAGAATTTTTTAAAAAATCCTTTCTGAATTTTTTGCTCATTCAGAAGTGTGTTATTTAATCTCCATGTATTTGTAACATTACTGTAGTTTTCCTTGCTTTTGACTTCTAATTTTATTCCATTCTGATCTGATAAGGTACAGGGGATGATTTCAATCATTCATATTTGTCAAGGCCACTTTTGTGGACTATAATGTGGCTTGTTTTAGAAAAAGTTCCATATGGTGCTTAGAAGAATGTGTGTTTGCCTCTGTTGGATGGTAAATTCTGTAGACATCTGTTAGGTCCAGTTGGTCTATGGTGGTATTCAAGTCCATCATTTCTTTGTTGATTTCTTGCTTTGATGACCTGTCTATTGAAGAGAGTGGGAGTATTGAGGTCTCTCATTATTATTGTGCCTGGACCTGTATGCTCCTTTTATTGCCAGTAAAATTAGTATAGCTACCCCTGCCTTTTGTTTTGTGCACCCACACACTTGATATATTGTTTTCTAGCCTTTTATTTTCAGTCTATTTTGGTCCTTGTGGATGAGATGAGTCTCTTGAATTTCACATATTGAAGGCTTTTGTTTTTTAATCCAGTTGGCCAATTGGTGCCTTTTAAATGATGAGTTAAGACCATTTACATTTAGGGTAATTATTGAGAGGAATTTGGTATTCTGCATAGATTTGTTGGTTGTTTCTCTGTTAGATTTAAGTATTGCTTGTCCTTCACTTTGACCCCTTTTCATGCTGGGGCTCTGCTGGTTTATTAGGTTGGATATCCTTGCTTCTTAATTAGCTTGTTTTGTTCATGCATTCCTCTCATGTATTTTATTTATTCCTTTGGTCTTGCATTTGGGCTTGTATTTCTTCTTCTGTATGTAGTGTTTCTTTAAGTATCCTCTGCAGTGCTGACTTGATCAAGAATTGTTTAAACTTGTTTATATCATGAAAAGAGTTTATCTGTCCATTTTAAAGGAGAGTTTTGCATGATATTGTATTCTTGGTCGTCAGAATTTGAAAAATGTCTGATCATGTCTTTCTTGTCTTTAGGGTTGATGTTGAGAAGTCAGCTGTTATTCTGATGGGTTTGCCTTTATAAGTGAGGTGATGTTTATCTCTTGCAGCATTTAAAATTATTTCTTTGCTTTGTAGATTTAGCATTCCAACTATGATTTGACATAGAGAGGATCTGTTCTGGTTTACTCTATTTGGAGTTCTGGATGCCTTTGTGGTTTGAATATATATTTATTACCTTAGGTTTGAGAAATTTTCAGCTATTCTTTCATTGCATAGATTTTCTATGTCTCTACTTTTAGTTACAGCTTCTTCTTGTACCCTCTGTATTCATAGGTTATGTCTCTTCATTCTTATCAAAGACCTCTTGAAAATATTGGTAATATTGCCTCACATTTTTTTTCCTTCTTGGTATCTGAATAAGTAAGACCTTCCTGTTTTTTCTTCTGTCTCTGATATTCTGTTTTCTGCTTCATCCAATCTAGATACATTAGTTTCAACTGTCATTTTTATTTGATTGACTGTTTTTCAATTCTAGGATTTCTGCTTGGTTCTTTTTCAGAATCTTGATTTCTGTGCTGAATTTGCCTTCTACTTTACATACAAAAAAGTCTAGTGTTTAAATTGCATTCATCTGTTTAGTTGTGCTAATTTTGAGGTTGTTTAATGTTGGGGATTTTTAAAATCTACCCCGTAACTAGGGTCCCTCAAAATAGCCTGAGGGGCTGACCCCTAGTTGACCCTAGGGCCACATCTTACTCACTCACACCTGCTCCTCCCATCGAGTGAGCAAAGATGGCACCTGACCAGCCTGGCCTGCCTTAACTACCTTAATCCCAATTGGCTATCCTTGGCATTTTCGTTAGATAACTGTCCCTACCTGGCAGTTATATCAGTTTATCTGCAGTAACTGTCAGGTGTGTGCCCTGATTGGCTATTCCCAGTCACATATAAGCAGGGATCCCAGACCCCCTTCACCCCTACTACTTCTCCCTTCTCCCTACCACTTCTGACCATCCCTCAACTGCCAATTGAACCCCATCACCTCGACCAGCGCTCGCTACTCCAGTGGACTCTTCAAGCAAGCTGGTGCGGTCAAGACCAGGGGCCCCAAAGCACCGAAGGCTACAATCAAGCCATGAAGAGCCTCCCAATTCCTCCCTTCCCTGGGAAGGAGGGAGGCAGAGAAGGCGAGCTGTGAGAGTCAAGACCAACTGACCTCCAGCCCAATAGAACACCGGCTGCTGTAACTGTGCCTTTAAGACTGAGCTGTTCCAGCACTCAGCCTGGAGCATGAAGAGCCAGCACTTATTTAGAACTTGCTTAGGAGTTGCTTGCTTGTTGCACCCCACTTGGGGAGCACCCAATAAACCTTCCTTTCCCGTTTTCCCTGTTGAAGGTCTCCCGAGGTCCTTCATTGGCGCCACCGGCCATAACACCAACCTGGTTCAGTGAGCCCCTGATACCCACGTGGTATCTGGGCAAGGCTCTGACCTCTGCCAGGCCTGAGCTGAACCCCGACACTTTAACATATAAGTAGACTTCTAACTTCTTTTTGTGGCACTTTTAGAATTTGAGTGTCATTGATTTCATTTATTGAAGGATTGTGGCCATTACAGGTGTCTTCTTCTTCTTGCTTTTTCATATTTCCTGTGGTTTGAGGTAAGTTTTAGGCATTTTTTTTCATCTAGTTATTGTTGTTGTTGTAGTTGTTGTTGTTGTTGTTAGGTGCCCTTGAGTCGTGTCTGACTCATAACAAACCTCATAGGGTTTTCAATGGCTGATTGTTTCAGGATTGTTTTGGGAGTGGATTGCCATGTCCTTCTCCCACTTTTCCGGTGCTGGGGATTGAACTCAAGTCTTCAGAAAGTGTGGTGCAGCACTCTACCAGCTGAACTAAACCCCAGCACAGTCTGGTTATTACTATCTTATATATTTTGTGTTATCCTTGGTTTGATGCCTTCTTTTGAGGTCTTGGCCCAGTATTACTCAGAAAGCATTCTGTTATGAAAGTAATAGTTTCATCCCATCTCAGAGTTATAATTATGGTTAATCTTGCATGAAGCCAGGTGCTCTTTAAGAGGATACCTTTTGGGGTGTTGGCTTTCTTCTCCTGCTGTGGCAGTTGGCACCACTTTCTGAAGCCATTCTTGCTTAGTCTTCCCTCCACATTGTTTTTTGTTTTTCTTTTTTTCCTACAGTTGAGACTATCTACTCAACTCAGATTGATCTTTTTCCCTTATCTCTCTTTTCCTTTTACTATTTCTCTCTGTTCAGTATAAAGTCTATATGCCACTATTTAGCTCTCCCGTTTCACTAAGTCTTTCACTAGCAACCTGCCATCTTGACCTATCTTCCTAATGTCATTAGTGGAGCCACATAGACTGGCATAAGGAGACATAGTAGCTACCTTAACAAAAGTTTTCCCCACATATTCTCTTTTCTATGCTTCTGTTTATGCTCTTTTCTCTGCCTAGGATATTTATAGGGGCCAGGAAGATAATATAAAAGGGGAAATAGGCTCAGTATAAGACAATATAGAGTGATGGAACCTCTATCAAACTGCAGATAGCATCCCTTCCAAAAAGAGCAACTACTGCTGAGTTTTGCCAATTGCCTTGATGGCACCCAAGGTTGACAATCTTCCAACTTATTTTTTTGGAAAACTAGGAGTTTTACCCCATGGTCTCATACATGCCAAGTAAGTGCTCCACAACTGATCTGCATCCTTAGCCCCTTGTTGTTTTTTTATTTTGAGGCCAGGTCTTGATAAATTTTGCAGGCTGGCCTATGACCTCGAACCTGTGATCTTCCTGCCTCAGCTTCCCAAGTTGTTGGGATGACAGGTGTGTGCCACAAACTCAGATCAATCTTCCAACTTAAAAACTATTGACAGATAACAATTATACATCTTGACAGGGAACAGTAGGATGTTCTGCTGCATTTATACACTGTGTACTTATCAGCTCAGGACACTTAGGTTATCTATCAGCCAAAACATTTATCATTTCCTTGTGATGCTAATATTTTAAATCATCTCTTCTAACTAATTTGCACTATATGGTATAATATTGTTATCTATAATCACTCTTATATAATAGACACCAACACTTACAACTCAACTTTTAAGGAAAATCCAGAGATCCAGGTTTTTATGTATAATTCATAATTTCAAAATTCTGGCTATGAATTTTATAACTATGAGAGTCTAACAAAAGAGAAAACCAGTTTGTAATCTGGGACCTAGAAAAATTCTATCCTTCCTTAAGACTCAGGTTTGGTTATGGATCTCTGAAAACTCTCCCTCTACTTATCAGTCTTCTCTGGAGTCCTACTCTGTTTCTAGTTTTTATTGTGCAATATAGCACCTACCAACTGTCTTGTGTGGTATGATTCATCTCTCTAACTTGATGTCATCTTCTTGAAGGCAAGGCCTACGTGTGATTTCTCACAAAGCCTAGCCCACAGCTAGGACATAGTTTTGTTGTTGTTAGATGCCATCAAGTCAGATCCAATTCACAGTAACCCTATGTACAACACAACAAAACACTTCCCAACACTGTGCCATGTGCAGCACTATGTCAGTATTTCTCTGCTATTCATAGGGTTTTCAATGTTTAATTGTTTCAGGAGTGGGCTGCCTGGTCCTTCTCCCATTTTTTGTGGTGCGGGGGATTGAACTCAGGGCCTTAAAGCACACAGAGCAGCCATCTACCAACTGAACTAAACCCCAGCCCCCTGGGACATAGTAGCAAGCCCTTAGTGAAGATCACCTATTACAACACAAATACAACTAGAATTCTAATTGAATTCAATCCTCTTTTACTAGTTGATTAATTCACAAACTTTAGGAAGTTCCTTCTATAATATAAGCACAATGTCAGGTACTACAGGCTAACATTTTAAAAATGTACCTCTGCCCTTGAAGAACTAACAATCAAATATTTGAGTCTAAATATACAAAATAAGGCTATACGAAGCCAAAGCTAAACTATTGCCCAAAGTGTATTGCATTTACTTCCACAACAGTTTCTAAGTCAGCATTATCTAATTGAAATATATGAGCCACACATGTAATTTTTAATTCATAATTAATAACTACATATTTCTAGGATACACTGTGACATTATAATGCACGTATACAATGTATAACCACCAAATAAGAGTACTTAGCATTTCTATCTTCTTAAACTTGTAACATTTCTTTATATTGGTAAGCTTTCAACTCCTCTCTCTTAGTTCTTTACAAAATATGTAATGAGTTATTATAAATTATAGTCACCTATAGAACACTAGAACTGTAGAACGACTCTTTATTTCTATGAAATAAACTTTTTTAGATTCCACATTTTAGTAAGATCATGGTACTTGTCATTTTGTGCCTTTTTCACTTAGCAAAATGTCCTCCAGTTCCATCTGTATTTCTACAAATGACAAGGTTTTATTCTTTTTGTTGCTGAATAATTATTCATGTCACATGTGTAATTTTAAGTGTTCTACTAAAAATATAAGAAGGCCAGGCACTATGGAACATGCCTATAATTCCCAGCATCTTGCTTCAGGAGGCTGAGGCAAAAGGATCTCAAATTCAAGGTTAGAGGCAGCCTGCGTAACTTAGAGACTTTGTCTCAAAATAAAAAAGGAGAGTTGCAAGAGTGGTGGGATAGTTCAAAGTGTGTTTGAAGACAGGGGAAGTGTTTTGAAGGGATTATTGGCAATGTGTCTTTTACAGTCGTGGTTTTTAAATTTAAACATATACCATATTTTTTATTACAATTCATATTCTTGTAGGTGGGATAGCTTTCTCTCTTTGTGTGCATAATGCCATTGATGAAAACCACATCATTGATGAAAAATTCTATTGGCATAGAGGGCTATGCAAGTAGTTTTATGATGGGAAAGTGTCTGGATGGGCAGCCTCATGTGTGTCCATTGGAGGTTCTAGTTCTTTTTTCTTGTCTTGCCAAAGATCAATGATTCTGAGCTCTTATTTTATGGCTAGTTTTCCATTCAGAATGACACCAATTACTTCAAAGGCAATTGCTGAATTTGCAAATGAAACTAATTTAATATCATCTTTTTTTGTGGTACTGGGGGTTGAACCCAGGGCCTCATACTTGCAGACTTTGCAAGTGCTGTACAAGTGAGCTGCACCCCAAGCTGAGGGGTTTTTTTTTTTCACTTTTTCAGACAGGGTTTCGCTAAATTACAGATGGCCTTTGGTCTCGAACTTGCAATACTCTTGCTTCTGTCTCCCAAGTCGCTGGGATTACAGGTGTGAGCCATTGCACCTGGCTTAAAATCTTCTTCTTTTAGAAATGAAAATGGGCCCTACGTCACCTTAGAATGGGTGATACAAAATAAAATAATAAAGAAAGAAAGAAGGGACGAGGTGCAGCTCTGTGGTAGAGCACTGACCTAGCATGCACAAGGGCCTGGGCTCAACACCCTAGCACTGGAAAAAAAAAAAAGAAGTGAAATCAATATTTTCTAAGTTTTAGTGAGATACTTTACATTTTTATACTAAGTCTTCTAAATCCAGTGTATATTTTACTCTTAGAGCACATCACAATTCTGACTAGTCACATGTCAAGTGTTCAATAGTCACTTGTGGCTTGCAGCTACCACATTGTAGAATGCAGCAAGAAAAATGAGCTATTTCTTACCTTACTGCCAAAGTGGGGATGGATAAATGTTACATCCTCCAAAGTCAGTAGAATTCTGTGGGGTCCTTTAATCAACTGGATTTTATTTATACGACGCCTGAAACAAACGTGAAGTCAGAGTCACTGGGGACTGGATGTTTTTACAAAGCCCTAAGATAACAGTTAAAGAATATACAGGATAATTGAGAAGAAAATCACCCATGGATTTTCACCATAATACCCACAGCAAAGGGAGGCAACAACCTTGGCCCTTACAAATTGCAGAGATACAAAGACAAAAAGTAAAAAATGAAAATACTCTTGAAGATACATCAAAAGAGAGGGGTAAGGGTAGTGCACTGGGATGTTATCTCAGACTCAAAATGATGATCCCACATGAAGGGCACATTCAAAACAATACCTCTGAATAAGTTCAAAGACCTCAACACAGTTTCTTATATGCCGTAGTATTCATCCTAATAATCTAAGGGCCAAGAATCATTAATCTCCATTTTATAGACAAAAATCTATTAAGGAAACAAAACTAAATTAAGCAAATTGTGTGAGATCCCTTAGCCTTAGGCAGAGCTGGAACTTGAATGCTTGATCCCTGGCTGTAGGCCCAGATTTCTGCCCCTAAGACCACTTATCTTGCAAAGTTGCATCTATGCGTTACCAAAGCAACAGGCTGAAAAGTGGAAAAATTCAATCAGTCGGTTGCTTTGTCTACATGATTCCAAACAAGAGGGCCGACTGGATTTTATGGGGTTCTTTTTTCCTTTTACTGAATTGGTCTCTTGTCTGAGCATTACATAAACACAGTTTAAACATGGTTCTCTCCAAACATGCCCATTAATTTGCAGTGCATGTAATTATTTTCTATAAATCAATTACTAGACACGTAAGTGTTTATCATGTCTACCCACGCAGTCAGGTGGGTCTGACCAGGCAACCTGAGGATCTGGAGCGAACTTTGGATTAGTCAGTGTGATTGTTTTGTTCTTTTTTGTCTTGGAGGCTCTGACAGCTACACTTTGGTTTTCTTTTTTCCATAACTCCATAATGGTCACTCTGTGGAATGTGTTAGAGCCAAGAGCCAGAGTGAGGAAAACAACCAGGGAATCAAAACTGCTTTGTCAAGTTGCTCTAAGGAGTAGTCTATAATGTCACTGTATCTTTAAGTACCAGCAACCCAGTCACTTTTTCTCAGTGACCTCACTAGTTTGTAAACAAACTATTAATGTGTTCCTATTTGTCTGCCAACAAATATGTCCCTTAACACGATGGGAGCTGCTGCCCTGCAGAGAAAATTAAAAGAGCCCTGTAGTGAATTCTTGGCACATGAATCTTTTGGCAATGCAAAACATCAATCCCTAACTTATCTGTTTCATATGCGTAGAGAATTGTCTTGAAGCAGGCACATCTGTAAAAATAATCATCCCTCAGAATACAATCTAGTAGAAGGCGAATTGACTCCCAATCTAGAGACTTGGGGGGGCAGTACTGAGTACTGATTCTGTCATTAATTAGCCAGGTGCAAGTGACCTCAGATAAATAATTTAACCTCTTCATGCCTCAGTGTCTCCTACCTAGCAGGATAATAGTCCTTGCATTACCTATTTTATAGAGTTGTTTTGAAAATCAAATGAGATAATGTATGTGAAAGTGCTCTGAAAAGTGTGAAGTACTATGAAAGTATAAGGACTCATTATTATCATTATCATCATTAGTATTACAAAGCATGGGAGAGCTTTATAGAAAGGCAATGCAATCTGGTTCGAAGGAGTAGAGAGAAGAGGAGTTCAAAGAATCCTTTGTTTTGGGGTGGTTGGGTTCTTTGCACGTCTTTCTTTCTGAAAAAAGAAAAAAAAACCTAAACAATCAAAACACACGGAAAAGGAAGGAACAGAGAGTCACTCTCCTGCAAGTAATCACCATCTATTACAGAAACTCATCAGCCGCTCAGCTCTTCTGATTGCAGCAGTGGTGGGCAGAGAGAGAGGGAGGAAGGCAGGAAGGAGGGGGCATCTTTTGTGCTTTGTTAGCTGAAGAACCAAGGACCAAGTCACTCTGGGAAATTATGTGCCTCTCTCCCATCTCTGCATTTTCTGTGACCACTTGAAGTACCAATTGTCTCAAACTCATTTTCCTCTCCAATCATTTTCCTCTCTAATCATGTCCCTCTCCAATCATTTTCCTCTCTGGTCTTCTTTGCCCTTCAGCCAACAAGCTCCAAACAAATCCCTCACCCCCATTTTTTGTTTGTTTTGTTTTTGGGGGAAGGGGGATTGTTTTGGGTTTTGTTTGTTTCTTTTTTTCTTGCCTTCCCAAGAATTACAGGCTTTACTCACTCAAAGCTCAAAGAACCAGTCTATTCAGTGGGAAAAACCAGCAAGAACAAACATTCAGGGGACTGTGTGACTTCACTTTACACCTTGCCGTGGGATGTTTTTGCTTGGGATAGACAGAGTCTATTACTCCTCAAATCTCTCTAGAGCAGGGAATCTTTTTTACTGGAGGGCATTCATTTTTGATAATTATCTAAGGATATTAATCAAATGTTTTATTCTTTGGTGGCAGCTAAATTAAGGATATTAAATTTCTGCTACTAACTGGGATATGTCACAGTCACAGAAATTAAAAGAAAAACTTCCTTTGAACTAATGTTTTTATCATATGTATTTTAACAATTCATAAGCTGCCTACAACTTTGTGTGACTATTAAGTTTCCAATACAGAGAGAATGAATAATAGTAGGTTTTCACAGTGCTGTTGTTGTTGGGTGCCATCAAGTTGGGTCTGACTCATAACGACCCTATGTATAACATAACAAAACACTCTCTGACACTGTGCCACGCCCATCACTAAGTCAGGGTTTCTCTGTTAGTCACAGGGTTTTCAACAGCTGATTGTTTGAGAATTGCTTTGGGAGTAGATTGCCACATCCTTCTGCCATTTTTGCCATGCTGGGGACCAAACCTAGGGCCTCCGAGAGCGTAGAGTAGAGCTCTACCAACTGAGCTAAACTCCAGCCCTTTGCAGTGCTACCAACATATTAAACCCTAAGGCTAATATCTGTCATAGTTTCAAACCAAGTTTTCACTGGCTCATTAAAATGTCCAGGTTGGAAGGGCTACTAAGCATCATCTAATCCAATTCCTTCACCATACAAATGAAAAAATTCTGACCAAGAGAGGTTAAGTGGCTTGTCCAAGTTCACACATCTATTTAACATGCTCTATATACTTTTTCTTTGAATTTGCCAAAATAACTCCAGTACATTCCCTAACACTACATGGCATATTTTTGTCTGGACCACCCTTGAAAATAGGTAAGAAAGATGTGGTTTGCAGAGTGGAAAGGGTAAAATGGGAAAGTTGTGATTGATTTCATTTGTCTGTTTCCCCAAATTGTTAGTATGGGGCAGACCCAATTGTCAAAATGTAAAGATTGTAAGAAAGGATTGTAGCTAGGTGAGGTGGTGCACACTTGCAATCCCAGTGACTTGGAAGGCAGAGGCAAGAAGATTGCAAGTTCAAGGCCAGAGGTAGCCTGTGTAACACAGCAAAACCCTGACTCAAAATGGAAAATAATAAAAGAGTTTGGAGATGCCTCTCAGTGATAGAGCACTTGCAAAGTATGTGTGAAGGACTAGGTTCAACCCTCCAAGTACAGAAAGAAAGAAAGGGGGGAGAAAGGGTTGTGGCTAAGCCATTTTCAGCTTGATCCTGAAAAAGTTCATCACATATTAAGGGATCTGAGGGAGGAAGACAAAGATTTGATGATAATGATAGTGTTAATGATAAGATAGGATACATTTTGTCCAAGGAAGAATAGTAGATATTTGGATTATAATATCCTGGACAAAAGGCATGAATATCAAAGTAAGAGTTCTGGGTGCTCAAAAATTAGCAGGAGATTCCCACATACCTGAGAAATGGCTGAGATTTTCCATTTATTGAGCATCTACTATTAGACAGGTACTGATATAAGTGCTTTACTTACTTTATTTAATCTCTGCTATAATCCTGTGAGTTAATACCATTATTCCTAGAGTGTGGATTCAAGCAAAAGTTTGCTTAATTCTTGGGACTCATTAAAATATTCCAACACCATTCCCTACCATACCAGTAGGGAAGTAGATGATTATAAGAGATACTACCAGGGGGAAAAAGGAGCACAGACAGGGAGTAGACAGGCCCTAATGTATCAGTTCTTCTATTTCACCATTGTGTTGAAAGCCAGATCTACTCACAGGCAGCAACACTGACAACACAGTGGAGGAAGTTATTCTTGGCATCATGAAAACACTTCACTCTAAATGGGGCCGGTGGGGATGGTAAATCACTATGGAAAAGAAAATCAGTGGGTCATGTAATGAGGCAATTGTACTGAAACATGACTTCCTGGAAATCAATATTAACAAGGCTATTATGGGCTTATGTTTTGTGTATACAAAAAGAACAAAAACTGTACCTTATGAAGTAAGCAAATCCATTAATAGACAGCAAGGCTATAAGCAAAGCAAGGCAGACCATCATGGCAAGGACGGGGTCGATGCCTGCAGAGAGTAAGAGGAAAAGGAAGAATGGCATTACCAGAGAAAGGCAGGAAATAAAGGGCTCCGCAGAGCTACTCCTCATGCTTCCTGGTGACTCTAAAATCAAGCCACATCTACCTAACCTAATTCCATTTTTCTGCAGCACAGTCTGTCTTGTTGACTTTATGGACACAGAAAGCAATTTCACTGTTCTGAAGCAAAACCACTCACCACTCTGACAATAACAAATCACATGAATTAAGGCTGACCAGGATGTTTCTTTGGAGGAAAAAGTCCACGAATGGAAAACTTAGAGTACTTTAATTTAAGTTGGACAGCAATAGGGTTTTTGAGAATAAATATGTTATCTCACCTGTGAAGGGTAAGTATTATGTTTCCTTCATAAAATAAAAGACCTTTAAAATTCATCTGAGCCCACAGACTTCTTGGATTATAAACAAAAAACATACTACTTGTTCTTCAAGGGTGAGGGTGAGTCGGGTTTTGGTAATTAGTGTTTTCATCAACATATAAATTGGACTCTGTAAAATCTAAATATTTGAATAGATTACTAAGATTTCAATGGGAAATATATGATGATGTGAGTGAAGAGGTAGTTGAGTATGTCATATTAAAGTAAAATAGAAGTCAAATCCCATTTCAAATAAAAGCATTTATTTTTGGAAGGATGTAGTATATACTTGCATAAGAATAATATGGCTCCTTCCAAAGTTACCCTCTGGCTCTCAGAGATTTAATGAACTTTCCCTTCTTCCACAAGGTAAATGAGTCTCACTGGTCAATTAAGTGGCAATTATTTACTAGATGCTTACTGTGTTGGGCTGGGGGGCAAAAGAATTATTAGCCATGATTCCTGCCCTCAAGGAGCAGTACATTTGGGAAGTGGAGAGACAAAACCAACACGCAAGAAACAGTTGAAAAGCAATTGTGTGCTAAACTGTAAGGTACAGACATTTAGTGCAAGAGGAGTTCAGGGAGGATGAGATTTAAGCATGGTATTTCTGCATTAGGACCTGACTGACAGGACTTGGATATATCAAGGAACACACAGGCGATTGTTTTAGTAATGGAAACAATCACAAGTCATAGGCTATGAAGACTAAGGAGAAGTCAAACATTTTCCTCTTATTAGGGTAACCTGTTTGGGAAACAGTGGGATTCTTTTAAAAATGAGTGGTGGAAAGAATTCAAAGTTGTGGATGATTATTTAAGCCTGGAAATTACCTCTTGTTCTTACTATTTTAAATTAAGTAGATAAAGTGCCAAGACATTTATGCCACTTGAATGTAAATGACAGACTTTATGATTGTTTTAATATTAAAATATGCCTTATCTTAAAGAGGTTCCTCTGTAGTCCAAGCTGAGTTAAATTGACCACCAGTGATTTTCTATTCCTTACCTCCTTGGCAGATCTTCCCTTCTGCAAACCAGCATTTTGCATCTGCTGTAGGGGGCCTGCCACCAGGGAAGTGAATGGGGGTCCCTCCAAACCGCAGCATCTCCGTTTCCATGTCCACAGTGTAGGTGCTATGGAACTCCCATTCTTTCCAGTTCGTGTCCAGGATTACATATTCTGAAATTCCATTTCCATTTGAATCTGTCCTTATCAACTGGTTGAATCCATAGAACTGCATGTTTCTGGAATGCTGAACCAGGCTGGCAGCACTAGCCTGTCCATTTTCTTTCACAGCATTATTCATGGCTTGTGCGATAAAGTAAATTGAATTGTAGATGGTTCCAAACAATGGTGAAACCTATTTTTAAAAATTACAATTAACTTGAGCCCTAGTCTCCCTAGAGCCATCTCAGAGTATACTCCAAGCCTGTGTTCATTATCATGTGCTGCACGTCTGAGTGGAATAGAGCTATGAAGACCCAGAGGACAAAAATGTTTCCTAGGACTTGCTTGGTTTCTCTCTCAAATTTTTCTATTTTTCTCCCTTAGGCTTTCACATCTTTAAATATATCAAATATGACAATTTTATGATCAAACTAAGTCATACACAATAAAGTGTTATACTTCTAAACTAAGAAAGTGATTTAAGGCTATAAAGGGCACACACACACACACACACACACACACACACACAAAAAAAAAAAAAAAAAAAAAAAAAGCATGGAATCGACAAGGAAAATCCAAAGGAATTTACCAGGTTAATTACTAGTGCATTATGCATGGCAAAAATCTCTTTGCTGCCACTACTAGAGTGATAGGTATGTGTGGAAAGACTGTAAATAATATGTCTCCACAGTCCATGTTTGTGTCCTGTCCTAGTTCAAAATTTCTATTCTCCCAGACATGTTACCCCAGAGAAAGTACACACTAGAATCCAATTTTAAACACAAACCCATATAAACACATTCACACACTAAACACATTCACACACACATAAACATACCTAAATGTTGTGGTGTATACAAACCTCATATTAATCAAGAAACCTCATATTCTATTAGTGTGCAAAGTGGCAAAGCGTTGGTGGAGAGGCACTGTGTAAATTGGTAAGGCTGTTACACTAGTAGATTGCATGACTATGCCTATTAAATATAGTAAAAGTAACAATATTTGTATACTATGCCTGATGCACTGCTTATTAACCCTGTAAGTTTATTTTCAGACTGAATCTTGTATCTATTATTCCAAAAGGTAGAGGGAAAGAACAAACAATCCCCCTCCTCTGCAACCCTCACCACCACACCCATAGCCATGGTTTCACAGTCTCCTGTAACATTTTGCTTCTAGGATAGAGTTCAAGAAAGCTATGGTCATGTCACTTTACCAAGCTTCAGGGAAAGCTGATCCTCTCTACTTTGGTTTCACAAGGTCTAGAAAGCTAACCTCCTGTAACAACCTTCACGTGAGAAACAAAAGATTTAAAATTGAGTGAATTATTTCTGTGCTGGAAATGCAAGTCAAGATGCAGAGAGTTGTAGTGGGTAGCAAGACACTACCATACCTTATTAATGTAGAGCAGTGAGGATTTCAACCCTGATTACACATTAGAATTATCTGAGGAGTGTCAACAATACCAATGCCAAACACAATCCACATGAACAAACACTTTAAGTTTAGGACCCAGTGATCAGTATTATTCAATGCTCCCTAGGGATTCTAACGTGCATGCAGGGTTTAAAACTAGTGGTATAGAAGACAGCATACTAGCCTGTAGGCTGTTTCTAATGTCAGGATGTTTGGTAAAGTCACCTATCACCTCTCTCTGACTTGAGTTCCTTCCTCTGTAAAGTGAGGATATAGAATTATGAATCTCTAAACATTAAATGTTATCTGGTCTAGTTATCTTACTTTACAAGTAGAAAAGTGAGATCCAGAGAAGTCCCATGATTTGTCAAGTTCACTCAACTGAGCATAAAATCAGAACAAAAACTCAGGTTTCTTATTTCTCAGTTTAGCACTCTTGGTTGGAGTGGATATTCTCTATGGTCCATTATGGTTCTGGACACCTCCAAAAATTCCTACCTCTTGGTTTAGGGACCAAATTTAGTATGCAGACATTTTTGTTTGGCCTATATGATGGTTCTTTACCTTTCTGACTTGTTAGCATTAGAATCAAAACTCAGTTCATGGTCCTCTTCTGTATCTACACTTTCTCCCTTCGTGATCTCTTTTGCTGTCATGACTTTAAATATCATACCTACACCATAACTCTTGGGGTTATGATTCTAGCTCAGACCTCTATCCTATATTCCAGTCTCACATAGTCAATTGCCTACTTTGATACTTCTTCTTAAATGTTGTTATGGTTTGAACCTAAAATGTCCCCCAAAGGTCTAGTGTTTGAATCCTTTGCCCCCAGACAGCAGCAATGTTTGTGGAGGCTGTGGAACTTTGGGAGTTGGTACCTAGCTTGCAGAAATAGGTCACTGGGGGAAGGCCTTTGGAGGTCTTATGTGGATCCCCAGTTCCTGTTGCCCTCTCTGCTTCCTGATGCCATGATGTGAGTGCTCTACCACAGGACCTGCCACCAGCTTCTCCGCCATGCTTTCCCATCATTAGGGACTGAAATCCTCTGAGCCTTGAAAAAAATAAATCTTTCATCCCCTAAGTGGTTTCTGTTAGGTATTTCACCACAGTAACACACAAGGTAACTAATACAGGTGTTTAATTTCAACACCCTCAAATTGATCTTCACCCCAAGTCCTCCTGCTCCATCTACAAGTCTTCCCATTTATTGTTAATAGCTACTCCATTCTTCCAGTTGTTCAGACCAAAACCCTTCCCCAGATAACAAAGATAACTACTAGCAGAGCCAGTATCAATACCTCACTCTTCTGAGTTTTATTCTAATGATCTCCCTTCACCACCCTGCGTCAACATGCATTGTGTAGAAACAGATCATAAATGGATGATATGTGCTTCCACCAAGGCATCCACACTTAGTTGCCTAGCACACACTGAAGTCTCTTAAGAAGTTTTCACTAATTTCTCCTCCTGACATCCTTGGATGCTCCATTTGATTATATTCAGGATTTCTACAACAGCCTATTTTCTGGAGTTTTAGAAGGTTATGACAATAAGTGAAGAACAGAATGCAGAGTACAAAATCAATAGTGGTAAAACAAATGAGTAAAAACAACTACAGGGCAGCAAGCCCCTGAAAGCAGAGAAAATGCTAGTGTTCTGTTTTGAAAGGCACAAAGTCTTCTGGGAAAGATTGCATCCACCCACAAACAAAAACAAAGACTAAAACTTTTAAAAGCAATACTCCCACCTCTAAGTTGACCCATTGCGCTGGGTTTTCAGCTGGCCAGCCCATACTGCCCTTTGTGCTCTCAGGTTGATCCCTGTGAGAACCAACTGCCACCCACTCTCTAATATGGCTGAAACTTGAAGACTGTACTTCAGGATTCTCTTGCCTGTACTTCAGGATTCTCTCAATATCTCTCTCTCTCTCTCTCTCTCTCTCTCTCTCTCTCTCTCTCTCTCACACACACACACACACACACACACACACACACACCTACAGGTGGATTTATCA
>VMDO01007696.1:0-48465 GCA_007922755.1 Pedetes capensis | reverse complement strand
TCACAAAAGTTCTATGGTTTCACTTGCTGCAAATAAGAGAAAAGACAGAGGATGCAACAAAAGAAGAAGGGACATTCTCCATAGCTCTCTGTCCTCACTTCTCATGATAGCTCCAGAGAAGTAAGACAGAACTGACAAGAACTCCTGTCAGACAGAAGATCTTGTTGAAATTACCGTCCAGTACTGTGAGACCACTGAAGATTCAATCTATTGTTTTTGCTTAATGTATAGACCTGAACCTGAAGAAATAGATGAATTATGAATAAGTGAATGTTAATTGAAATATGCAATTAATTTTTATTTAATGATTTTAGATAGCTTTACCCTAAGCATTTTTGAGCTTTTGAACATGGGGAAAAAAGTCCAGGTTAGGAGTAGTGGTATTTGAATTTGTTCAGTTTAATGGTGAATGATGTTGTTACATTGATTATCATCAGTTCAGATTTACTGTTCTTGAGAAGACACAAAATTGACTTCTAAAGAATTTTTTCCTCAGAAATGTACATTAAAACATTCCTTGCTTAGAAAGTCATCACTTAGAGGACAACATAGCAATATCCCTTTTGAACAGAAAACTAGCCACATTGCAGACACTAAGAAACCAGGGGATAATTGAATCTGTTATTTAAAATGGTACCTCCAATGACATACAATCATAACTGTTAGACTTGGCCAAGAGATGGATAAGAGACCTATCTGTTTGATATAATGTCCATGGATACAACATTCTTATTTCATATACAGCAAGGTACAAAGACAATTGTAGCCACTGTGAGCTATAGGCAACTTTTCCTGAAAACCTGTTTGGTGGGCCACTTCCTTGAATGCTACAGGCCTAAGTATATCATTGTCAGCTTAGCAGACTCCTACTAGGTACCTATATTTAGGACAAAGGAGAACAATAGGTATAAGGAGCATAAGGTCCTTCAGGCTTGCTAAGAAACCCAACGTATTTCCTTTGATGAACCAAATAATGCCACATTTGGAGAAAATATCCAAAATGTGTGTTCCAGTACTATGCACTTGTAGCCAATAGAATTTCATTAAAAGCAAACATTATGATGCAATGAAAAGGAAGAATTAAGCCATCAAATCCTAATGTAAGAAGCCTATTTCATGCCAAAGAAAAAGGTAAAAAGTGATACTATTTGTTCAGTCATCCTAAAACCAAATGAGGAAGTTCGTCACTGGTTTCCCATCCCTAAATCTGTTTTGATTTATTGTTCTCTTTTCACAAGTCCTCATAAAGTCCTAGTGCTTCCTACATCAGAGGAAACAACTAAATAAAACTATTCAAATCACAATATTGGTCACTTAGTAAAGTTACTTTGCTTTAGAAAAGAATTAGCATTAGATATTATTATCACAGTGTAATAAAAGGCAACAACAAGCCTAATGTGTGGTTAAGGGAACAGGTCCTGGTAGCAGCCTTGGGTTAAATCCCAGGTCTGTCACTTGCCAGCTACATGACCCTGGGCAATTTATCCTCAGCCTTAATGTCCTTATCCATAAATGTGTTGTTGTTGTTGTTGTTAGGTGGTATAGAGTCTGGTCTGACTCATAGCAACTCTCATTGGGTTTTCTTTTCTTTCTTTTTTTTTAGTAGGTAACAATGGTAGGTAATTTCATTTTAATTAAATGTCAGTAGGAAAATTTTATTCATATTTACCATATTACCTATGCAGACTATGTACAAAAAGAACCAAAACAGCCATTTGAATGTGGTATTTTCTCTCATAGGGTTTTCAATGGCTGATTGTTTCAGTATTACTTCAGGAGAGGATTGCCACATCTTTCTCCCATTTTTTTTGGTGCTGGGGATAGAACCTGGGTCCTCAGAGAGTGCAGAGCAGCCTTCTACTAACTGAGCTAAACTCCAGCCCATTCCATAAAATGTAAAATTAATATCTAATTTATGGGTTTGGCATCAGGATTCAATGGATCATTCATGTAAATTACTAGGTACAGAGTAAACACTGAATATACAATATGTATCATTGTTTGTATTTAAGTAGAAATGCATAATGTTCTGATTACATCATCCTGGAAGTATGGTGTTCAAGTCTTGAATTCATAGTTAGTTTTATACCCAATATCCTAAAATGGTAAAACTCTTCCTCTTTGTTGGGGTGAAGATCTCATTTCTGTTGTTGTCTATTATGCCCCCTGCAGAGTGTTTGATTCACAGTAATAATAACAATAGCAGGTTTAATCATAATGTTGTTAGCTGCTATCAAGTCTGGTCCAACTCATAGTGACTCTATGTACAATAGATGAAACACTACCAGACACTCTGTCATGCCTGATGCTATTGTCGGTGCTTCTCTGCTATTCATAGGGTTTTCAGTGGCTGACTGCTTTTTGGAAGTGGGCTGCCAGGTCCTTCTACCAACCCTATCGCACCCAGTATTCCCAAGTGGTCTCCCATCCAAGTATTAGCCAGGCCTGACCCTGCCTAGTTTCCAAGATTTGACGAGACTGGACGTCAGGGTGGTAACAATAATAATTGTTGTTGTTGAGCCAGGTGTGGTGGCACAGGCCTATAATCCCAGCGGCTCAGGGGCCGGAGGCAGGAAGATCACAAGTTCGAGACCAGAGGCAATCTGTGTAACTTAGTGAGACCCCGTCTCAAAAGGTAAAAATATGGGCTGGGGGTGCAGCTCAGTGGTCCAGCACTTGCAGAGCATGCAAGTGCGAGGCCCTGGGTTCAACCCCCAGTACCGCAAAAAATAATAATAATAATAATTGTTGTTGTTGTTAGGTACTGTCAAGTTGATGTCCGACTTATAGCAACCCCATGTACAACAGGAGAAATACTGTTGTTAGGGTTTCTCTGCTATTCATAGGGTTTTCAATGACTGATTCTTCTGGGGAGTGGGTTGCTGGGTCCTTCTCCCAGACCAACAGCACCTAGTGTTCCCAGGTAGTCTCCCACCCAAGTAATAACCAGGCCCAACCCTGCTTGGCTTCCAAGATCTGACGGGATCAAAAGCCACAGTAGTATGGCTGCAGGTCAATAATAATAATAGCTAGCATTTATTGAAGGGTATCAAGATGCCAGGCAAGCTCATTAGTATATTAACTCATTTAGTCCTCAGGACAAATCTGTGATGTAGGTACTATTATGATGTTTAATTTCAAATGAGGAAAAGAAGATATAGAGTGCTTAAGTAAAGTTAGGGTAGTTTACCTTTAAAGTCAATGCTTTTAACTAATGTGCTATATCTGAACTTAAAAAGTACTTTCTAAATTATTTAATGGGATTGGGGTTTGGCTCAGTTTGCAGAGCATTACTCTGCACTCTCTGAGGACTAGGGTTCAATCCCCAGCACAAGGGAGTAGGATGTGGCAATCCACTCCCAAAGCAATCCCAAAACAATTAGCCATTGAAAAACTTTATGAGGGTTGCTATGAGTACAAAGTAACTCAATGGCACCTAACAATAACAACATATTTGCCTGCAGCCATAGACTCCTGGCATCTATAATCAGATCTAGAAAGCTAAAAGGGTCAGGCCTGGCTTAGTACCTGGATAGAAAATTGCCTCATAATGCTGGATGCTGTAGGCTTGAGAGAAGGACCTGGAAGCCCACTCCCCAAAAAATCAGTCAGCCTTTGAAAACCTTATGAATAGCAGAGAAGCACTGACACAGAGCTAGGCACGGCAGTGTAGGAGAATGTTTCATCTGTTGTACATAGGGTGGCTATGAGTCAGACCTAACTTGATGATACGTAACAACAAATTATTTAATGGGCTATGGAAAACTCACCAGTAAAAGAATATCACATGCACCTTTTATGATTTCTTTTTTCCTTCAAGATTTTCTGTAAACTTTCTGATTAAATGCCACTCTTTTTTCTTTTTCTTTCTTTTCCTTTTATTTTTTAGTATTTATTTATTTATTTATTTATTTATTTATTTATTTTTGCAGTACTGTGGGATTAAACTCAGGGTACTGTACCTGTGAGCTGCAATTCCAGCCTCTTTCCTCTTTTTTTTTTTTTTTTTATTTTGAGACAGGGTCTCTCTAAGTTGTGCCGGCTACCTCTAGCCTCAAACTCACAATCCTTCTGCCTCAGCCTACCAAGTCATTGGGATTATAGGCATGCACCATGGAGCCTGGCTTTAAGTATCACCTCTAAACAACAAGAACAAGGAACAGAAATATTAAACCTCTATAACTAATGATATTGGGAGACATCTGTAACCCTAAACTACAGAAATATGAAGATGGAAAGCTGCTATAGGAGTGGTAACTGATTTAGCCAATGGAGGACTTAGCCAGTGGAAGCCAATCAAACCTACATACCTGCAGAGGGGAACATTGATAAGCAGAAAGCAGATTTGTTCCCTCAGAATCTTAGAAAGGATTAGTAATTTGAGTAGCCAAGTACTATACAAGTGGGGGTGAGGCCAAACACTAAAAGAGAGAACTCTCTGAACATCTATGGAAGGAACAATTAGACATCCCCTCTCCCTACCTCCACCGAGAAGAGGCAGACCTCAACAGGAAACAGGTTAAATTGATTCACAGCAGCTCCAGAGTTATGACACTAGAAATAAAGGAAGTTGGAGGTGAAGTGGGGCACAAAAAAGCAGTGGTGAATTAAAGTCTTCATGATTCATAGTGAGAATCCCAGTTTCCTTCACCCAACATTGCTCCCAGCATAGTGGCAGTGAGGATTTTGACTCCCAAAAAGGAGACTGCAGGATTTTTCTCTGAAGAAAGTGAATGGCCCAAGAGCCAAGACCTAAAGATATTGACCAAAAGCAGAGAAGTAAAACTAAATAAAACAAAACAACAGTTGGCAAACCAATTTTCCTACTGAAACCCATTGGTTACCACATCTGCCATGCACATCATGCACATAAACCTTGAAATCTGCCTTTTAAAGCTTTATTCTTAAATATGGACTGACAGCCATAATTCAAAGACATCCAAGGAAAGCTTCTAACATGAAATAGAAAGACCAAAACAAAGCAACATGAAAAACTAGAAACCGAGAAAAACACAGAGATAAAACAGAAGAAGAAAACTTCAAAAAAGCTATAATGAATATCTTCAGGGAAATAAGAAAAAATACAATCAGCCTTCATTATCCATAGGTTCCATATCCACAGAGTCAACCAAATGCAGATAAAAAATATTCTGGAGGAAAAAGCTCATGTCTGTACTGAAACAAGTATAGACCTTTTTTGCTTGTCATTATTCCCAAACCAAAATAGCATAATAATTTATATAGCATTTACATTGTACTAGATATTATAAGTCATCTGAGATGATTTAAAGAATATTAAGTGAATTAACCCAAACTGAAAAAAAGAAATATCATATGTTCTCACTCATGTATGGGAGATAAATCTAACTTAAAGGAAGAAAGATAATTATACATATTTAGATATATAAAAATGAAAAATCATACTTATCTAAGAAAGGAAAATACAAGCATATCAGAAAGGAAAGGGAAGGGATTAGTGGGTGGGAGTGGAGTTTGGGAGAAGGGGGACAGGGGAGGGAAAACAAAAAGTAGAGGGGTAAAGAGGGAGAGGAAAATCTCAAAGTACAGGATGCAACTATATGAACACCTAAAAAAAGGGGGAGGAAAAAATCAATGAGAATATACCCCATGGTGGCATATGATTTTCATTACATATTAATTAAAATTTCTACTTTTTTCTTTTCTTCTTTAGTTTATACTGTTCTGTAAAATATGTAAAATGATGAGTGTGTAGGCAAAAGTGATTTAATAATTGCATAATGGATATAACAAAAGGCATCACTCTGTACCCTACCAACATTTATAAATAAAAAAATAAAATCTATGGGAAAATGTACATAGTTTATATGCAAATACTATACCATTTTATATGAGGGACTTGGGCATCCATGGATTTTTGGTATCTGTGGAAGGGGGTCTTCTAGAACTAATTTTCCAACAGATGCCAAGGGACAACTGTACTATACTGATGAAACAAAACCGGGATGCCCTTAAAATAAAATGCAGTCTCGGAAATTAATGACATGATAGTTAAATGTTTTTTTAGTTAGTAAAACACTGATAGCACAAGGAAAGAAAACAAAGATATGGATCATGAAAGAGAAATAAGAAGACAATTAAAAGATCAACCCAGGATACCTGAAGGAGATGAAATCTTTATACCAAAAAGATACTTACACTTCCATGGTTATTGCAGCACTATTCACAATAGCCAGAATATGGAATCAATCGAGATGCTCCTTAGCAGATAAATGGACAAAGAAAAAGCATGTACATATATATGTACACACACACAATTGTCCATAATAAAAATAAAATCCTGTCATTTGCAGCAACATGGATGGAATTGGAGAATATTATGTTGAGTGAAACAAGCCAGACACATAAAGAAAAATATCACATGTCCTCACTCATTTAAAGAAATCAGTGAATAACCTTGTAGAAGTACAGAATGCTATAGTGGTCACTGGAGAAGGGGAATGGCAAAGGGTGAGGCATAAAAAACTAAGAGGAAATTTCAGGGACTAGGAAGGGTGCTAGGGGAAGTGGAGAGGGAAGGGAAGGCCAAGAGTAGAAGAGGAGTGGATGAACATGGTTAATGCATTGTGTGTGCATGTATGAATCCCATTAATTTATATACTTAATATCTGTTGATAATTATAATAAAGAAAAATAAAAAACTAGTATATGTCATTATTTTATGTCTTGTCCATTTGTTTTAATAAAGTAATGTTTCTTAAATAAAAATAAACCCAGGAAGTTTTATATCTAATTAACAGTATTTCCAGAGAGAACAAAGACAATGTTGTTGAAGAAATTATCAAATCAGTAATATAAGAAAAATTCCCAGGAGAAACGAGCTTCTAAATTGAAAGGCCCCGCCAAAGGTACAACATAAAATGTGTCAAAGACTCAGACATCATCATGATATTTCATAGCATCAGAAATAAAAAGAAAATCTTAAAAGCTTCTGGGGGAGTGGAAAGAAATGAAAAATGGTTGCATTAAGGATTAGAAATAAGAATCACACTGATGTTCTCAACTGCAACAGTGGACATTAAAGGAGAATGTGCCATATTTTCATGGGACTGAGGGAAAATGATTTTTCACATAGATTTATATACTCACCCAATTATCAATCAATAGTGAAGATAGAATAATGACCTTTCAGACATGCAAAATCTCAAAAATTTACCTCCTGTGTACTTTTCTCAGAAGCTGCTAGACAATGTGCTCCTCCATGAAAATGACAGAATAAACCAAGAAAATGGGAGTCATGAGAGTCATGAAATAGTGGATCCAGCACAGAGGCAAGAGAATGGGAATTTCCAGGATGATGAAAATGGGATTCCACAATAATAGTTACACAGCAGACTTAACGACAGTAAGTTTAGATGGGAATAAGAGAGCAGAGATCCTCAAGAAAAACAAATAAAATTGATAAGGGATTTAACAGGTTTTACTTTGTATAGAATTGTTTTGAGGGGATTTTGCAGACTTATCAGAAAGTGTGGGCCAACTTAGAAATTCAAATGAAGGCAAGTTTTGTTGATCCATTTGGTATACTATGGTTATAATTCATATCACACATAAACTTTTGATTTTTAATGGATCATTATTTAATGATCTAAATATAGGTCCTATGTTAAAAATACTAAATACGGATTTAACTAAAAGTTGTGACATAATCATACTGAGAGTTTAGAGGAGGATTGTTGTTGTTGTTAGGTGCCATCCAGTCAGTATCCAATTCATAGCAACCCTGCATACAACAGGCTAAACACTATTGTCAGTGCTTGTCTGCTGTTCATAGGGTTTTCAATGGTGGATTGATTTCTGGGAGTGGGTTGCAGGGTCTATCTTCCAAGCCTGCAGCACCTGGTGGTCTCCCATCCAAGTACTAACCAGGCCTGACCCTGCTTAGCTTCCGAGATCTGATGGGATCGGACGCCATAGGGCTACAGCTGCAGGTTGAAGGAGGATAAGAAAGTAAAAAGGGGGCTAGCAGTTCTCAAATATAAGAGGAATGAGACAAATGTCCTAAACTGATTAATCAAGACACACCAATAGCAGTGTAATACTGTATATCCTCAAATCTAATCCACACCCTTTCAACAGTTTCAAAGGGCTAAAAATCAGATGCGGATTAGAATCGCATGCAGGCTTGAATCTCAGTCAAGAGTTGGGTTTGGTGAAAATTATAGAACTGCTTGCTATTCGTGTAATAAAAACAATACAAAGCAATAATGCATATTAGGCTCGGGTCTGGGTTAGATTCAAGGACATACTGTATTTAAAAACATATAGACAAATATCAGAATAAAGACCTAAAAGACATGAAAGTGGATGCTTCTGATGCAGAGTAGGAGCGAGGTATAGAGACAGAATTATTATTGATATAAACCTTTCAGCATTTCTTAATCTTTAAAAGTATGTATGCGCCACTTTGATAATTTGTTTCCTTTTCACCTTTTGAAGAAGAAAGAAATTGAGAGGTTGCAAACCACTGATATACAGAAATTTCAATTTCATTGCAAGTTATTGGGCAAGAGAGTAATATGTTGTTGTTAGATGCCATTGAGTCATGCCTGACTCACAGAGATCCTCATAGGGATTTCAATGGCTGATTATTTCAGGATTGCCTCAGGAGTGGTTTGCCACATTCTTCTCCCACTTTTGTGTTGCTGGGAAACGAACTTGGGACCTCAGAGACTGCAGAGCAGTACTCTACCAACTGAGCTAAATCTTAGTCCAGAGAGTAATATAGCCACCTTGTTAATGCATTTTCTACACATTTACTATCTATCTCTCACTAGAATTTAATCCCCATAAGGGAAGAAGCAAGTGAGATGCTAGTAAAATGTTTAACAATGGCTGTATGGACAGGAAAAACCTCTTATTTGTGGCATTTGTCAATTTCTTGTCATGTAAATATTCCTACCATGCCTGATTTCAAGCTACCAGGATGATGCCACTGAACACAGAGTTGGTAAAAGATCCATCCAATTGGCTTTTGTGGACTTGTTCCAATATGCCACTGACAGAAACCATGCCCATCTTGTTTACTGTTCTCTCTGCACTACAGCATAGTGTTTAGCACATGGCAGGTGCTCAATAAATAGGTGTTTACCTGTGACTGAATAGGAAAAAAATCAGAATCCCAGGGATAGGCAAACATTGAATGAATGATAATTTGATCTGAGAAAATACCATTTAAAATTCTGAAAGGAAAATAATTTTGAAAGCTGGAAATATTGAGAAACCCTCTGCCTGTAATCAGAAAACTTCAAAAGTATAGGAAATTGAACTCGGATTGTAACTTACATGCTGGCTCACTATCCACTAACAAGGTCATCCTGGCCTCAAAGGAAAAAAGTAGAAATGAAGATAGCTGTGAGGCATTCTACTAGTCACTTTATATGTTACTTTGTTTAATCTTTATAATAATCCTAAAAGGCATAGCTTCCCATTTTACAGACAGGGAAACTGAGATTTACAAATTCCAAGAAACTTTCCCAAGCTAGTAATACTGAAAACTGGATTTTATGGGGTTTTTGTGTTTATTTTTAACTGATACATAAAACAATGCTAGTGGGATATCGTGTGATGTTGTGGTACATGTATATATTGTGTAATATTTAGGTCAGGTTAAACGTATCTGTCTCTTCAATCACCTATCACTTCTTAATGGTGAAAACATTCAAAATCCTTTCCTCTAGATTTTTGAATAACATGGTATATTTTGTTATCTGTAGTCACCCTACCGTGCAATAACACCAGAACTTCTTATTCCTATGTAATTGTGGCTTAGCACTCATTGATTAACATTTCCCTGGAGAGCTGGGATTTAAATTCAAGTTTACCTAACTCCTTATCATATACTCTTCCTGCTATACCAGCTGCCTTCAAAAATACCTTTCAGCAAAGTAATTTAGAAAAATGAGGGTTTTGTTTATCAGATGCATGAAGATAATTGTCTCACCTTCTATCATTCTTTCGTTATGAAGGTCTAGCCTAGGCATCTGCAAAGTGGGGATAGAAATGCATCCAAGCAGGCTTTTTAAAAAATAAGCTTTGGATTCTTTGTTGTAGCTCTATTTTCTTGTCTAAAGCACAGTGCAGGCTGCCTAGCAACCAGGCTAATGGCGCCTTTTTTTTCCCCTTAATTACCTTATGTTTTCCACAAGCTCAAAGGGATGGAATCAAATATCAAGAGTGCAAGGTCTGAGTTTTTTATATCAATATATCTGTTCATACATACACACAATACACACACATTCACATACACCCCTCTCTCTCCTTCCCTCAATCCTATGATTTAAGTAGAAAGATTGCTTATACTATTTTTATATGATGCCGTATCATTGGCTTAAAAGTACAAAAACTCACCACCTGTTTACTTGCCTATAAATACAACACCAAACAAACTGTTTTCACCAATGATTCTTAGCTATTTGAGGGATTCTTACAATTTTTGACTGAATTGACCAGCATTTTTCAATGATATGTGCATGTGTGTCTCCTAAAAGAGAGATTTATAATAGGCATATTGGTAGTAATACACTTCAAATCCAGTACTACTGATATCTCTGCTAGTCAGTTTTCTTACTAGAACAAGAATCAGTAAAATCTTTGCAATCAGTAAGGAAGTGATGCATAAATCTAAATTTCATCTGGATTACTTATTCAGAGAGAGAAGCAGCCCACAGGATGAAGAAATAAAGGGTGGATAAAAAAGAAGGCCTGTAGCCATACCAATGTGGCGTCTAATCCCATCAGATTTGGAAGCTAAGCGGGGTCGGACCTGGTTAGTACCAGGATGGGAGACCACCTGGGAACACCAGGTGCTGTAGGCTTGGAAGAAGGACCCGGCAGCCCACTCCTAAAAAACAATTGGCCATTGAAAACCCTATGAATAGCATAGAAGCACTGACAATAGTGCGGGGCATGGCACAGCATTGGGGAGTGTTTCCTCTGCTGTACAAAGGGTCGCTATGAGTCAGATACTGACTCAAGGGCAACTAACAACAGCATCAAAAAGGAGAACACCATGAGAAATGGATTAGATATAGTCTACTGCCTACATGACAGCCTTCTTACTTGCTAACAGAATTTCAATTTTATCCACCCTCATCTGGTAGCTATGGGGTTAATTGCAGTGATCTCATTCCTCTTTCCAGTTCATTGATTTAGAAATGAGTATGATTGTGACCAATTTTGACCAAGAAGGTGTGGGGAGATGTCTGCTCAGGGAACTTCTGAAAAAGATTTGCTAATTTTTGAACATAGACACAAGAGAGGGACATTGCCATTTTCACTTCTGGACATTTCCACCTCTATGTAATATCTGGAACTGTTGCAGTTATAAAAGGAACCAGTTTATGCAGGCAAATTAGCATGTTATGCTTGTAAATCATAATGATGAAAAGAACCTGATTCATTGATGACATTATTAAACTGCTGGATTAACCAACCCTGGAGCCTCCTATTTCACATTTTGAAAAAGATCTGTTAGTTATGGCAATTTGTGTTGAGCTATCTCTTACAGCCAGAATCAATAGGACTGATACAGTATGCTAGTAAATCCTTGAACTTTGAAACTTATTTATGTGCCAAATACTTCTGAAAATATCTACTGTCTACATCTGACTTCTAACCTATAGAAATGTCCATATGAGCTAGGCATAGTAGCACATGCCTGTAATCCCAGCACTTGGGAGGCAAGAGGACAGCAAGTTTGAGACCAGCCTGAAGTACACAGTGAGACCGTGTCTTGAAAAAACCCCTCCATATATGTTTTTTTAATCTAATTGTTTTCTTTTTCCTCCCTATCTTCCTCTCATTTTCCTCACCATTTTTGTATACTTCTTTGTTTTTGTCTTTGCTATCCATCCCTTTTCTGCTTTCTTCCCCTCCCCACTGCCTTTCTTCCTCTGGACCTTAAATAGCTATGACTTAGACTTGCAATATGCCTATACGTGTGTGTATCTATACATATACAATTGTTATTTCTCCTGTATTAGAAGAGAAGATTTCTTTCCCAACCCACATGATTCCTTTCATTTAAAGATAGCTCTACCAGCAAAATATTCCTGGCCTCTTTTCACTCACTTCCTTGCTCCTCCCCACAAAGAAGGAGTGACTTTAATTTGACTAATTAGCTCTGAAGGAGAACTAAGTATGCACACCTCAGCCCCTCCTATCTTCTCTCTCATCAGAGTGGGCTATGTACAGGAATTATGTGCTCTGCCAGGCTCTTCTAGACTGTATATTTTACAGAAGTCCTTCCTCATGGAACAGGACTCCATTGGTCCAGCAATGCTAGTGACTAGGAGAAGTCTGGGCTGGGGTTTAGCTCAGTTTGTAAGGTGCTGTTCTGCACTCCCTCAGGCCCCGGGTTTGACCCTCAGCACCAAAAATCAAAAATGAGAGAAGGACCTAGTAGTCCATTTCAGAATCAATCCCAAAACAATCAGCCACTGAAAACCCTATGAAGAACAAAGAAGCATTGACATAGTGCCAGACATGGCACAGTGTCAGGGAGTGTTTCATTTTGTTGTCATAGAGTTGCTCTGAGTCAGACTGTACTCGATATCACCTAACTACAACAACAACAAGAAGTCTGTTTAATCCTCATTTTCAGAAGCCATGTTCTCCAATACTAGTGTTATCAATAATAAAGGCAGTATTTTCTTATATACCTCCTCTCTTTTTCTTATTGTCAAGTTGATTCAGAACTTGGATCACAAATAAGACTTATTTTATTAGGCCTTCATGAACAGCATTGGTATATATTATAGTTTTGTTTCCTTCTTCTTAAATACATTTTATTTACTCTGTATGCGCTGCACTCTCTGAGGTCCCGAGTTCAATTTCCAGCACCGCAAAAAATGGGAGAAGGGCCTGGCAATCCACTTCCAAGGCAATCCTGAAAAAGTCAACCATCGAAAACCCTATGAGGGTCACTATGAGTCGGATACCGACTCGACGGCACCTAACAACAAAACAACATGACTATATGCTGTCATTTAGGTTGCCTGAACATGAGGAAAGTTCCAACAATATATCTTTGCTCTATAAGTGGTTTTGAAAAATAAAAGGTGTTTTAAATCTGTATGCAGTCACCTGGTATTGATTGGTTTTCCTATGCACTAGAGGCTATTGACAGGAAAAAAATTATTTTCCTGATTTTTGAGGTTCTCAGTTCATGGTAATTTACAAGTCTGCACTTACTTGATCTAACTCCAGCTTCTCAGGAATTTCACCACTAGCTGCTGCTTCTGTATAGGCTTGATAGAAGGTCTTTTCTTGGGACTCCACTGTAATGGTCAATACAGCATCATAGGCTTCCCGGAGCTTTGGGTTATTCCTCAGGACTTGGTAGGGGGTGTGCTTATAAGGTAAACTGTAGAGTAGGGCATCATAAGGAACAAAGACATAAGTTCCATCCGTCATTTTCAGATCATGAGCCCATTCCAAGAAGTGCCTCTGAGTCTTTCCCCCAATCAAGGCTGAATGCATACACATGATGATTACTGAAATCAACAAAGCAAGGAGGTTATGACAGCAAGATAGTAGAAAATGCAGCACCAAAACCTATAGATAGAAAAAACAAACAAATGAATAAATGTGTTCCAACAAGTTCATAGATTCTTTCTTGCCTATGCCTACCAGTGAGCAAGTCATGGAGGTCCTGAGCTAAGGTTGAGATGTGTTCAGGAACTCTGGATTGGGCATAGGGACAAGAGAGACTTGCCTCCAGGCTGCAGAGCCTAATGCTAGAAAGGCACAAGAACAAGTATACTAAGTGGGAGGTAGCATAACAAAGAGGCTTTGGGGCTAGAATTGGGTAAGTTTATATCCCAACAAAACCAGTTATTAGCTGTATATACTTGGGTCTACTACTTAACATCTCTGACTCATCTGCAAAATAGCGATAACAACATGCACTTCAAGGAAAGGTACGGATGGTTCAAGGAAACAATTCATATAATAGGCTTAGTACATAGCACTCGATAAACAGTAGTTACTCTCATACCTAAGAATAAGGCTAAAAGGAGAGAATAGGAGAGAGTCCCATAGCCATTGTTGCTTTTATTGTCCACCTCCTACAAACATGCACTCCAGTTCATTTTGACCAACTGTTCTCACCCTTGTCAAGGCCATTATAGACAATGAATGCACTAACACATCCTCATCTATAAATGCTACTAATATTATGGTTGATATGTTCAACTTTTTAAATCTAACTTCCCTGTGATTGCAATTACTTTGCACTCATTTTAATTCTTCCTAGACTTAGGAAACTGTTGTTCAGCAAGACTGTTAGAAATAGAGTGGATTAGTGGGGGCCATGGTTGAAGAATGGCAGCTAGATCATAAGACTGAAAATCTTATATCCAATTTCGTCTTTGGCAAGCTAAATGAGTTTAGTTTAAGCCCACTTGTGCTTCAGTGCTCACATCTTTAAAATGTAGATTCCAATGCATTTCACAGGTACACTGCATAGTTTAATTAGATAATGCCTGGCAAGTATTCTGAGCTCCTTGAAGAAAGGCAAAAGTCCTATTGCCATTGGTAAATATTAATTATACATGCTTACAAGGAAACTTTAATCTCAAGGACTAAGTTTAATGACCGGTCTTTGGCATTTACATATTGCTTCATCTATTTTCAAAGACCTTCTTTACACTTGTTAAATATTGCCAGAAAGTTTCCCTTTTGAGTTACAGCTGCTGTCCTTCATTTTTTAAAAGTATAACTAGTAAGTTATGAAGTTGACATAAACATGCAACACACACACACACATACACAACACAGTATAACTTGAGTTTTTAAGTGATCATTAGCTCCTTCAAAATAATCACTTTAAGAGGTTCTCCATGTACTCTGATGCTCAGATATTCCTTATAATTTCTAAACATATCTTTGGAGTTAGTTCATAAGCCACACAAGGAAATAAACCTAAATTGCTCATAATCACACATTGTAAAATGGGAAGATGTAGTGCCAGAGAGGTTTGACAAGGCATGAGTTGGTTAGAAAAAGAAACTAGAACTGAAGGCATCACCCTCTCTATATTTGGCTATACCATTAAACATGAATCAGTTTGGTCAAATTAGTCCAGTCACAGGTCTGTTGAGGGGAAAATATGAGCTAAGTCATGTGCTTTAGCTAGTTGGTCAGTTCATCCAACAGTATTCTTGGCAAGTAAGTCAGTATTAGCATCTTCTACAAATGACTTGATCAAGGTTACCTAATACAGTTCCATTTAATTTCCTTAAGAGATATTAGAATTACTTTGCTTCATGGAAAATGTTAAATGAACTAAGTGCTTTGTGTTGAAATACAGCAAATACTTCAATGCATGTAGCAGGTGCTATTATGATGTGCCATCCAGATACACACTTCAGGACTGAAGCACTCATTCCCCTGGCTGCTGCAAATGTTAGCAACTAATAGCTAATACCTCCCTAAGAATTACCCTTGGCTGAGGAAAGCTGCCTCTCCCAAGGTCACATGCCTTCAGCGGTATGCTGGAGCTGACTTGGGCTGACTCACAAGAGCTATGGTTAAATTTTCAGGGATTCTGTGATCCAGTTGACATCATGTTAGTAGTTTGAAACTGGCCATGATGGAAGTGATTACACCATGGAAATTAGCGAACACTACAGATCAGAGCTCCCCTCGCCAGAGAGAAAGCTGTTAAACAATTATTAGCATACTGTACCCCTTTCTCTGGGTTAGTCTATACCTAGTGACTGGTCTACATGGAGCTAGAAAGGGCTAGGCTCCTTTTCTCAAGTCTGGACAACATTGAAGGGTTATCTTAGCTCCAGAGCTCCCCTCAGGATTAGATGAGGTCTTTGTTGTGACTGCATTGATTTCAGTTGTCTCTGCCCAGTCCTTCAGCTTTCTCTCTCTCACAGGTATTATCCTTATAGCATTTACCCAATAAGCTTCCTGCCCTCAAAACTCCTTCTGACAGACTGTTTTCCAGGGCAACTAACTTGAGATTCCTCCAATAACCAGAACTGACTTTTATCATGGCACCTACAAACTTTTTGTCCTTATTTATGTATGTTAGCTTCTACTGTGAAACTCAGTTTCTTGAGGTCAGAGACTATGTGCTATTTATCTCTGTATCCTGGTACATATAATGCAACAAAAAGTGTTGTTTAGATTAATGCTTGCCTACTAAAAGATTATTCAGGAGAAAAGGGATTCCTTAAGATGTGAGACATGGGCATATTTGGATTGTTAAAATAGGAGAACACCAACTCATAGCGGTCCTACGTACAACAGACAAAACACTACTCGACACTGTGCCATGCCTGGCACTATTGTCAGTGCTTCTCTGCAATTCATAGGATTTTCGATGGCTGATTGTTTATTAGAAGTGGGTTGCAAGGTCCTTTTCCCAAGCTTACAGCACTCAGAATTGCCAGGCAGTCTCCTATCCAAGTACTAACCAGGCCAGACCCTGCTTAGCTTCTGAGATCTGATGGGATTGGACACCACAGTGGTACAGCTGTAGGCCTAAGCAGGTAGGTACTACCAAACTTGTTTATAATACCTACTGTCATTAACTGGGCTGGGATTTAGCTCAGTTGGTAGAGCGCTGCGCTGCAGTCTCTGAGGTCCCCAGTTCAATTCCCAGCACCACAAAAATGGGAGAAGGACCTGGCAGTCCACTCCCAAGGCAATCCCGAAACAGTTAGCCATTGAAAACCCTGTGAGGGTCGCTATGAGTCAGATACCGACTCGACAGCACCTAACAACAACAACAACAACAACTGTCATTAACTTGCCCAAGACCTTACTCCTCAACCTGAATTTTTCCTCTTTCTTTTTTTCATTGACTCACACAGATGTCATTTTAGATAAAGGGTCCAAACTTTTATAACTAGAAAGACCCTCTGAGACCATCTATCCCAACCTGTCCCCCTCATTTTTAGATGAAGAAATTAAGAGGGAATGACCACAGGTTTCTCTACTTTTTGCATTGCAAGATCTTACCATTGAATGCAATTAAAGTAGAAAGCATAAATACTGAATTTAAACAACAGCATCTTAATTTAATAGATTGTGTGCTTCATGAACAGGGATTTATGGATGCATCTGTTGTACAAGATGGTTTTACTAAATAACTTTATTATCTCAAAATTACATTCATTAAAATGGGATTTGACCTGTACATTGTTGTCAGGGAAGGATTAATATACAGAAACCTTAAATCCTACAAGAGGCTTGGGTCAACAGGTGGTTGCCAAATGATACTCATTTGTAAATTTCCGTCCTGATTGTTAACAGTCAAGCCATACTACAGACAAAAAAAGGACCAGGAAAGACACACTCCTGAGGTCACATCTCACCAGAACATGATATTAGCACTTTTCTGGGCTGCCTGAGCTGCACTTGAGATGTCTTCATACTGTGGGGTCAACTACAGCAGGTTGTCTAGGACCTCGTCTCTCCTATCAGCAAAAAATGTCACAAAATTAAGAAAGAGGCAATTCCCAAGTCATTCAATTCTTATTTCACTTGCTATGTTGAACTACTGTTCAATATTCCCTCATGATAGAGGACTTGTGTTCCTCAAAAGGCAAAACTCACATCATCTGTCATGTATTACTGCTATGGAGTCCTCTGAGGAGGAAACTAGACCAAATCTCACATCTTATGAGATGGAAATGGTTCCACTAACTAGTGCTGTAGAAGTCCTTTGGAATATTATTCATAGTTGTGACAGCCCACCATTTTGCTCCCAGTGCACAGAAACCTCCCATTCTACTGTCTTTGTCCTTCATTTTAACATTTTTGTAACATTTCTTCCCACTGATATTCATTTTAACCTATTTCATTTTAACAATTGTTGAGAGTGAGGGAAGAATAGATCAAAGGGGGGGGGACACATGGATCTATCACAAGTCTCACATTCCCACAGAATTCACCACTGTCAGGCTATATTGAAAAAAAAATAGGCATATTCTATTCTTCTCAGCTTTCTCCTATCCAGTCTACAAAATTGCCACAAAAGAAGACGGTGGGAGGCTCTGGAATCTGAATGCTTTCCAGCCTCCACTCTCAAGGTGATTCATGCAGGGGCCCTCAACCCAAGTATGACTCAGTATACATAAGACCTCTGCACTAGGTGATGCATGGCTGTGTCTGTCAGTGGAGGAAAGCCCACACATTTTCAGCCTTAAGTCATGAGGCCACCACTTACTTAACTGCCAACAGTGTTGAACTGGTCCAAGTAGCTTAACACCATGGTAGATGAAGATTACATTCAATAATTATTCTGTATGCAGCAGACCATGGATTTTTTCAGATTCAAACCAGTATTACAAGTACATTTATTGCTTTAACATTGCTGCCCAGTTTAAAATAAGTTTTTAATATTTCTCCACACTTTGCAACATACATCTTTTCCGGCTTTTCCTAAGCTGCTCTATTGATAAGGCTTCTTAAATGCAGGAAGCCTAGATATATAGAGATTTCTTCTTGTGCTGGGTCTTCAATAATTTGATCACTACTGATAGTGGACTCTTTCATAAAAGTCAGTTGTCAACTGGGTGTGGTAGCACATATGTGTAATCCCAGCACTCGGAAGGCTGAGGCAGGAGGATTGTCATGAGTTTGAGGCCAGGCTGAACTACAAAATGGGACTGTCTCAAAAACAAGCAAGCTTTACCATTTGTATTTGCTTATATTTATCTATAGCAAATCCCACACCAAATTCTGTATCAAGACTAAAGGCCTTGACTATAGCATTATCAGTACCATGGTTGTTATTACAGTAGGAAAAGAGGGCCAACATCTGGTACACCTTGAGGCACTTAAAATAATTTTATCAATGGACCCAAAAATTAGGGAGGAAAAACAGAAGTGCTGAATTATATGTCGTATAAAGAACACAGAATCTCAAGTGGATATACTTAGGAGCATACCTTAAATGGGTAGGAGGCTGTAAAGGGTAGGTCTTTCAGTAGCACAGTTATCAAAGTGTGGTCCCTGAGCCAGCAGCATCAGTTTCACTTGGAAACTTGTTAGAAATGCAAATTCTGGAAACCCACTCCAGCCTTCCTGAATCAGAAACTCTGATGGAGGGATCCAGCAATCTATGTTTTAACAAGATTTCAGGGGATTTGGGTGCACATACAGATTTGAGAAACACTACTTTAACTAACCTAAATAGATATCCTGGCTTTCCTATTCACTAGCAGTGTGACATGGGGCAACTTATTTAACATCTCAGCCTCAGAAATCTTATCCATAAAATCGGTAAATAATAATTGGCCTTACTTTATAGGGGCACTGCAAGAATTGAATGAAATAGACCATACAAAGCCCTTGCAAAATGACTAGCATGTAGTAATCTCTTGATAAATACTAGCTATTATCATTCTTGTTTTGTTGTTATTTTATTTAATGTATAAAAATAAGAATTTCTGGTAGACGGAAAGAAGCTAGCCAGGTCCCTGGCAATAAAGACAGCAAATAAGGTATCTAATTTTGGAAGAACAAGAGAAGGTCATTCTGACTGTGTCATATTGTAATGAAGCATTCACAATTTGGAAGGATTTAAAGGAAGCCCAAAATGATCCAACAGCTGGGTGAGCTCAAATTGAAAGGATTTCACAATCAGCCCAGCATAGGGCTGATAGGCAAACAGGTGAAGAGAAGACAGGAGGGCTTGAAATAGCCATTTGAAAAGTTCCCTAAAGAGCTGTAGGTAGGGCCTCCTGCTAGCCTTTGTAGGAATGAGAAAAGGAACCCCTCCTGGGTGAATGCAATCCCACAGGTGCTCTGCTTGGGGAGTGAATGCTCCTTTGTGCCATGGGACAAAAACCTCCAGCAGGGCTCATAGTTGGAGAAGCAGAGAGTGGACTGGATTTTGACATTCATGCCCACTCAGCTAGGTTCTATTTTGCAGAGCACAACCTACACAATCCCACATAGTAGCCCTGACTGTAAGTAAAGGCCTTTGTCTTTGATTAATATCTCTCCTATTTGACTTTGTCAGAAATAAAGATAATTGGCAATTGCATCCAATGTTTAAGGGAAACTAGTTGAGAACCTGGAAGAGGCTGAATCCCCTGCACTGAAACTTTAGTTACCCCATTCTTTGGTGTTAATAATGCCTACACATATCTACTTGTTCTTGTGAGACTCACAGATGTTATAAAACTTGAAAAAAATCTATCTCCTGGACAATCTTGAGAGATAAATGAGATGATCTACATGTAAATGCCTTGTAAACTGTAGAATGCTGTTTACACAGAAAGTGGTATTATGGTTACTTTTATTGTCTCTATGGCCTGTCATCTAATAACACCTCTGTTGTTTCCCCTCCCAAGAGTCTTCAGCTTTATTATTGTTAATGTGTAAACATGACTTTGACATGTTCTGAGAAAGATACTCTCTGTAACTCCCGTAAAGTGCCAGTAATACTGGTATTTCCTAATTGGAAACATTGATTTAGAAGAAACAGAAGTGGCGTACCAACCAATAGTGATATCCTGCTCTTCTTCCCCCTCCCTTTCTATCACTCCCATCCCTACCACCGCCACTGCCTCTGCCACTGCTCTTGTGAATAGACCAGACAAAACCATCCTTCCAACCATTTCCATTACTTCCAAATATTACCAGACATCTTCAAAGGAAAAGATCCCTTTCCACTGTAGTTTGTATGTCACAAAAGGTACTTCTCTGAAAGTTTTATTGGGGTCTACAGTATTAAGAAGCAGCCTTGTAGCCAGCAGAATGGGGAAGAAGTTAAGCCCTACCTTCCTCAGCCCTTCTCAGCTAAGGTCAGAGAAAAATCCCAGTGCCTTTTTAGTTCTTCTCCATCAAGGTAGATAATAGCCAGGAATGCTTGTCAGCTCCCATCCCACTAGTTGAGAAGAGTTGGAAAATGACTTAGAGATTTGGCCTGATATGTGTTGTGCCTGGTGTGTTGCAATCTCCCTCACTGCAATGTTGCCCCAATCCATACTCACTGGCTTCTGGCTGTTTCTCACCTGATCTTCAATTTCTAAATGGGATCAGAGATGTGCTCTGGATTATAGAACACTTAGCTAGAACCCTGATGCTCTAATTTTGTCCATTTCCTGGATCCTGCTCATGTTCCTATTGGCTACAGCACTGTTCTCGTGAAAGATTAAGTGGACAACAAGGACAAAGTCTATTTTACTTCAACACTCACCCCTCTTCCACAATTCCTACTGCCGTACCTCATCCACTCTCAGATACCAACACCTGGCTGTACCAATTGTGGGTTCCACATATTTCTTTGAACCCCATCTATGGAGCTGCCTGAGGTCCACAACCCAATCCACAATTCAGTTTCCCTGCTGCCAGCCCCAGTCACACTCTAACTCATATCACTGAGGTCTCAGTAGGTCTCATCGGTATCTGCCTGTGCTTTCTCAGAGGAAAACGTCCTGGGGCTCAGAGCTTTATCTTTACTCCTTTTTATCTCTCAGAGTCCCTCTTCCACTTTCGGTCATTGTCCTCATTACACAAGGTCCTTCTTTGTTACTTAACCATTCTCTCCAGGTTTTATACTTCAATCTCAAAATTCCCATTCCCTTAGGGGGCTAATCCGTACTGTAACAAAGAAAACAATCTGAGTAAATCAATTCATATTAAGACAAAAATGACTGGTCACTTCAAATAGGAAACATTTATTTGCATTTTCATTAACTTAAAAGCAATGGTTCTATACTCTGGCCGTACTTTACAAGCACTGGGGAAGCTATTTAAAATACCTTTGCTGGGGCTCCAATCACAGACCGGTTCATTCAAAATCTCTCTAGGTGGCGCTCTGGCTCCAGTCATTCTGAAAAAATGTCCAGGTAATTCTAGCATGAAGCCAGAATAAGAACCCTTGACCTAAAGAAATGGATGGCTAATGGTAGGGCAATAATATGTACATTTGCTGCCTCCTGCCTGGAGGGGGTTGTGGGTGGTGAGCACTCAATCCTAATTCCTTTCAGCCTGACAGCCCAAGGAGCTCCAGGGCCTGAATTTATTTAACATTTCATGGTAGAAACCAAATTGTCGTTTCAAAGTATACTATTTAGAATGGGTGGGATGTGAAACATTCACGGAATGTAAACTTGCAAGAGACACTGGGCTTTATGAAGTTCTGTAACATATTAGAAAGTTATGCTACTAAATATGTTTGCCTGTTTCTGGCATGGCTCCTCCCTGGAGATGGTTTTATGCCTTTAAAAATAATTCTGTGCTCTGCTTTGAAAGTATCAAGCTCTATTATGAAGTAATCAGAGCTACACCAATTGCTTAACATTACAAGATCTTATCGACTAAAGCTTGAAACAGACTACTGTGTTTCCTGGAACTAAAACCTCTTGCCCTCATCCTCCAATAATGATCATAATTAAGGTCCAGTACAGGAAATACCTGAAACTTAAAATGGACTTCTGTTTATAAGCCAGGCCTAAGGTGGACCATCTCTAACGGGCCCATTGGTATGTTAAGGAAATGAAAGGGACCAGGACTTATCTTAGAAGTAAACAGTTTGACAAGGAGTTTCAGAGCTGTCTGTCCTAAAGTGGTGGAGTGCCTGCAATGGAGGAATGAGCAGTATTCCCCCAAATCACTGCTCTTTCCAGAGGAAGGTAAAGAGGAGATTCAAAAATTGGAGTAGAAAAAGAAACCAAAACCAAGAGTCACTAGGTCTCACCAAATATGTAAGGAAAAGAGATCTGATTCTAGAGGACCTGCCCTCTTAAAATCCACCTACCTCACCTCATCACTTCAGTGAGTCCAGTCCTTTGTGTCACACTTTGCCTATTGTCTCTACAAGGATCATATTTGAACATAAAACTTCCCTTGTAAGGGGAAACATTTTGACATGCTTTCATTTGCTAACTTGGTACCCTCCCTATTAGTTCCACATGCTGTAGGGAGAAAAGCCCTGCTTTGAGGGGTAGGGGAAGCATCTGGGAGTCAGAGAAGCTTGGTACTGAGATATGATGACACAAGGACACTGGGCAACAATGAAGGGAAGTACTCAGAAGGAAGTTAAAGGTAAATCTCCCCTCATTGGTGAGAACAGACAAAAGTGAAGCCACAAAAACAGCCCCCTTTGGCTGGTTTGAAACTACTATGGTCCTCAGAGAGGGGATGTGGCTACAATACTCTTGAGGTCCTTCTTCCACACCCAGGTGCTGCACCCAAGGACATTTGAGCCACAGAGGTTTTTTTTTTTGTTGTTTTGTTTTGTTTTGTTTTGCCTTTTTCCGTTGGGGGGGGAGGTGGGTACTGGATGAACTCAGGGCCTCACAGATACTTTGCAAATGCTCTACCACTGAGCTACACTGCTAGCCCATTCTTTACTTTTCATTTTGAGACAAGGTTTCTTTAAGTTATGCAGGCTGCCTCAGGCCTCATACTTGCAATCCTCCTGCCTCCACCTCCTGAGTTGCTGGGGTTATAGGTGTGCACCACCACACCTCAATGAGCCAGAGAGTTCTTTGTGCCCCTATTGAATCCATAAGATAGGCTCTGTTGAAACTGGAGTGATTGGGTATGAAGGTGAGTAAAAGAGGACAAACACATAAAGACCAGGGAGTAATGTGCTACCCTAGGGTACATGGGCAGAGAACCTTTTGGGGATTGTCATATTTCTTACTGAAGCAACATTTAAACTACAGCCTGGAGCAAGCACTCACTGCGAATCCTGTCTGCCTGGTGAATACGCTGGAGAGCTTTCCGAATGCTTTGGCTGTCTTGTCCTGTGGTCAGGACGACCCCTACAGGCAGGCCGTGGCTCCTAAGAGCACTTGAGACGCGATTGGCTGTATGCACCCAAATGTCTTCATCTGAGGAAACGACTCCAGCGTGAGCCCACTGGAAATATTTCATGACAGTCATAAGCACCCGGATGGGAGAAGGGAGTGTCCGAGAAAAGGTCGGGTAGCTATTTTTGTTTTCTAATTCATAATTCACACAAGCCCAAGAGAAAATCCCTTTGTTCCAGCTGTTTGCCAGGAGTGAGGCTGCCTCGCAGTAGCCCGGGTTGGCAGGTCCAATAAATCCTGAGGCCATCTGGTGGTAGGAAATGAAACTGGAGAGGGCCCTGGAAGTCTGACAGTCTTCATTAAGAATCACATATTCAAAAGAGTAACTTTGGTCAAATAATGGGTCCTGGTTGATTCGCTTAACTGCTAATCCAGCAGCAACTTCAGGCAGGGCCTTTGAGAACAGGGGATCACACGTCCAAGGGCCTACCACCCCTATCTTGTAGGAGAGGGCCCACACCAGCTGTGGGAGAGACAGAAGGGCCACGAGGCATAAGCACCACTGGAGCTTGGAAAATGCAAGTCCGTGGTGTCCTAACAGTCTCCTGGGAGCCACAAACCAGAGCATAAGGCGAGAAAAAGGCCAAGGTCCCAGGAACATAGCCCTCTGCTTCCAGCAAGCTAATGACGAGATACCGGAGGTTATTCTGCTCTCCTAAGATGAACAATGATGTTTCCGAATGCCTGTCAAGCAGAGAAAAAGGTTTGTTACTCACAATATTTCTGAAGCTTCTAGAAATATTGCTTACAAAAAATGGCATTCCCCAAAACTGAAGCCTTCCTTCCCCTATCCCAATCAAGACTTTTCCTCTTCCTGTACTTCTAACTTCCATTGTTTGTCCACTTGCTTCAGTCAGAAATCTTGGAATTACTGAGACTCATTTTTCTCTGCTCACCACTTTCAATCTGGTACCAAGGCCTGTTGATTCAACTTTAGTAATAGCTGCTCACCTCACAGTGTTGTGAAGATTACGTGAATTAACATGTGGCAAGGGATTACAACAGGGGTTAGCTTGTCATTAGCATTATGTTAGTCATTTTATTAGCATTATTATAGCTTTCAGGGGCTGGGGTTTAGCTCAGTGGGTAGAGTGCTTCCTTTGCACTCTCTGAGGCCCTAGATTTGATCCCCAGCACCACAAAAATGGGAGAAGGACCCGGCATCCCACTCCCAAATCAATCCCCAAAACAATCATCCATTGAAAACCCTATCAATACAGAGAAACACTGACATAGTGCCAAGCATGGCACAGTGTAGAGGAGTTTTGTTCTGTTGTACATAGGGTTGCTATGAGTCAGACCCAACCCAGTGGCACCTAACCACAACAACATTATAGTTTTCAGTATGTTCATTTTCTCCTCCAAACTCCCCCTGTAGAGAGACAGATATAAACAGAAAATGGCAGTGCAGAGTAAGAAGTGCTATGATTGAGGCAGCCCAGACAGAGGAAGATGAAGGATCACCTAAACCCAAATTTGAGATGAGGTGAGGAGAAGAGAGGAGAGGAGAGGGGAAGGGGAAACAGAAGGAAAATAAGAGAAGGAGAGAGTTCTCTGGAGGTTGAATATTGAAAAAAATTAGCCAGGTGAATGTGGTGGAGAGAGGGATGGGCAAAGAGGCTTCCAGGCATAAAAAACAATATTCAGAAAGAATTGAGGGTTAAAGTATGTATAAAATGTTAAATTCTCACAATTCCAAAGTATTCATTGTGGTTGGGTCTGTGATATCAACCAACGCAAGAGCCAGATCACCAAGAATCTTATATACCATGACTTGATGCTGTATATAATGGTTTTAAGTGAAGGAACAGTATTATCAGATTTCCATTTTAAAGGATCAGTTAGCAGGAGTGTGGAGAATAGGTTGGAAAAAGGAAAGACAAAAAAACAGGAAGAACAGTTTGGAGGCACCATAGTAATCCATATGAGACATGATGACAGACTAGTAGAGGAGTCGCAAAGATCTAGAGGAATTAAGATGAATTTCTCCAGGATTAAAAAATATTAAGGAGAAAATTCTGAGAACCTACAACACTTAAAGTTCAGTCAGAGGAAAAGAGGTCATAATGAAGACTCACAAGATCAGAAAAACAGCAAAATCCAGGAGATAATGGTATTATACAATTGAAGATGAAACTTTAAGGATGGAGAGTGCTTATCAGGGACAAACTCTGCTGAGAAGAAAGCTAAAGATAGAAAGGTGTCCATTGGATTTGGACTCCAAGAGTAGGGATGGAAGTTGATGGATTACAATGAGTAAAAAATAAACAGAATTAATGAAGTAAAGCCAGCAAGTATAGAGAACATGTTCAAGGTGACAACTGCAAAGCCTTGTTAGTGGCCTTTGCCTTTCTCTACAACCCCATTTCCCACTGTTCTTTCTTCATGCTATAGTAAATTTCGTGTGGCTCTTCAGACATATGTCACATCATCTCCCAAGCATAAGATTTGGAAAATCCCATTCTTTGTGCCTGGAATTCCCTTCTCCCTCTTCCCATGTTCCCCTTCCAGGTTCTCTTGACAAACTTTACCTTCAAGACCCAAGTGAAGTGTTCCTACTTTGTTCCACCTTAGTTAACACCCTTATGTTGAGTTCATGATATCTCCATCTGTGCCTCACACTTATGCCCATTAGGGAAAGTATCACTCTGATTATAAACCATCTATATTTATTCTCTGTGTTGGGAGAGGGATATGGAACTATTTGATACCTCTGTACTTACAGGACCTCAAACTCTGAACAAAGAGTGAGCAACAATGAGGGCACTTCTCTATGGAGAACAGAGCCCACTAGACTGAAAACCTCTAGAGATCCTAATTGTAGCCCTAATGCCTGAGTGTTCAACAAATAGTAGGTATCAGATATGTTTATCAAATGAATGAATAACACCTTCTATTTGGCCCAAGGTCAGGAATAACCTCAGTAGACATAATAAGAATTAATCACTTTAGAGAGTTATCAATGGGGAAAATCCTTAATAAATGCTAATTCTAATCAAAGGTCAGAATACTGGCATGGCTCTCTTCAGCGTTGACAATCAGCATGGATCAGGTCTGACTGGTTGTTTACAGCCAGCAACAATTCTGCCTGTGCTACCTTTGTTGGATATCATCTCAATGCTCACTCTTAATTTTGTCAGAAATGCTGACCTCTCAAGAAACTAATCTGGAGCACAACTGGTGAATCTTGAAGACCCACCATAATAATATGGCCGACATTCATACTTAGGTGAAAGCAGGCTTAAATGAGAGTCAAGAAAGACTTGGCAGAGGAGGCATCTCATGAAATGACATGAGCTTGCCAGGTGCCATGATGCACACTTATAATCCTAGAAACTTGAAAGGCTGAGGCAGGAGGATCACAGGTTCAAGGCCAGAGGCAGCCTGAGCAAATTAATGGGATCCTGTCTTATAAAAAACAATTTTAAAAGAGACTAGGGGTACTACTCAGTGGTAGAACACTTGCCCAGCACACGTAAGGCCCTGAGTTCAACCCTCCCCCAGTATTGAAGCAAAAACAAAAGAAGAAAAGAAATTGAAAATAACATGAGCCAGAGGCTGAGAGGTGTGTGGGTTGGATGGAAGGGAACTTGTAACTTTGCTTTGGGGCTAGTGGAAAGGTGCTTCTGGGCCAATTGTATATATACATAAAGACCTCAAGTTTATTCCTAAACCCTCAAAGATAATACAGTCTGACTTATCTCCTGAAAAATAGGTCTGATCTGTGAGCTGTGTTGGAGGCATGAAGGTCAGATACAAGAAGAAGGGTAATATGTGGGCTACAGGGTGAGCTCTAGTCAGTCAAGATCCACATGCTTATCTCCTACCTTCTTCCAGCTCCATCCAATCTTTTCTGTCATTGCAAAATTTAGGATCCAGGACACTCTAGGAACAACCCCTTCTCTGGAGTAGCATAGGAGAGGTCCCTGTTTCTAGTCTGTATTGTGATGAGGATATTGAACTGTATGATATCTCTGTCCTTACAGGACCTCGTTCTTTCAACCATCAGGAGTAGGCAACAATGAGGGCCACTCTATATGAGGAACAGAGCCCTATTCTCAGCAACAAGGCATGAGAGCTGCTGTAGTCTGGATGTGGCTTGTGCCTTCCAAAACTCATGATGACATTTAATCACCAACATAATGGCATTGAAGTGGTGGGGACTTTAAAGGGTCATTAGGCCTTCAAGAAAGATTAATGGGTTTTTTGGGGAGGGGAGTGAGTTCTTACTCTCATACCCTCACAGGAATGAATTAGTTACCAAGAGAGTGATTTTTATGTTATGGTTTTTGGTTTCGGTTTATTTTGTTTTATTTTTGTTTGTTTTCGTTGTTTTATTGTTGTTGTTGTTGTTTTGACACAGGGTCCCATCAAGTTTCCCAGGTTGGACTCGAACTCACTATGTAGCCCAGGCAGACCTAGAACTTCTGATCCTCTTGCCTCAACCTCCCAAGTAGCTAGGATTACATTCATGCACTACTGTGTCTGGAAAGAGTGTGTTCTTATAAAGTGAGTCTGACACCTCTCTCTCTCTTGCTAGGTGACCTCTCTTCCAGATGTACTCCCTTGTCAGCCTTGCATCAGTTTATGCCATGTGTGCCATCTGCAATGTCATGATGTAGCATGAGACCTTTAGCAGGTGAAACTACCCAAACTTGAGCTTTGCTACCTCTAGAATTATGAGTTAAATGAGCCTCTTTCTTTATAAACTACCAAGCCTCAGGTATTTTGTTATAGCAACACAAAATGGACTAAGACAGAAGCCAATCAACTGCCTCTTCTACCCTAAACACATGCATTTGATGAGTTTTTCCCAGAATCAGTAGATTTAAGTTAGAATTTAGTACTTGGAATAAAAAGGCTAGAATGTACAGAATTCTGGCTATGTGCCAAACATTGTGATATATTCTTTGCATGTGTTATCTTATTTTAAAGACTCAATTAACAAAAACTCATAACAACCCTTGGAGGAAAGAATACTCAGAAACAATAACTTGCCTGAGGGAATACCATGACAGAATGGGGATTTATATTCCAGTTGATTGACCACTGTACTAGAAGGTTTATGTTGTTGTTGTTAGGTGCCATCGAGTCAGCATCCGACTCATAGCTACTCTCATAGGGTTTTCAATGGCTGACTGTTTTGGGATTGCCTTGGGAGTGGATTGTCAGGCCCTTCTCCCATTTTTGCAGTGCTGGGAATTGAACCTAGGATCTCAGAGACTGCAGCACAGTGCTCTACCAACTGAGCTAAATCCCAGCCCAGAAGGTTTATAGATAGCCCCTAATGTATAAAGTCATTAAGACCACCATTATTATACTTTCTATGCTACTCATAGTGAGTCTGATTGATTCATTTGTGCTTTTAAAAATTCCTTAGGAGCCAGGTACAGGGGTTCACACCTGTATTCCCAGCAACTTGGGAGGCAAAGGCAGAGGATCACAAGTTTGAGGCCAGAGGCAACCTGCATAACTTAGTGAGACCCTGTCTCCAAAAATAGAAAATGGGCTGGAGGTGCAGAGTACTTGCAAAGTATGTGTGAAGCCCTGGGTCAACCCCCAAAGTACCACAATCAATCAATCAATCAATCAAGTCGTTGCTGTTGTTGTTAGGTACTGTTGAGTCAGGTCTGACTCATAACAACTCTATGTACAACAGACATAACACTCCCAAACACTGTGCCATGGCCGGAACTATTGTCAGTGCTTCTCTGCTATTCATACAGTTTTCAATGGCACATAGTTTTAGGAGTGGATTGCCAGGTCCTCTCCCCCTAAAGTCATTAGCTATTATTATTAATGAACACATATTGCGAGTGTGGTGGTCTGTGCTTGGATAGTAACTATCAAAACTTTTTAAAAGTTGAGAATATAGGGACCTGGCCAGGAAATCTCACCAGGAAAAGCAATCACGTACATCAGGAGGAATAGATAAATAATGTATGCTTGTATGTAAGGCAAAGTTTATTATTCCCCTGTTTGTTATTGCACATAGTCATATCTCTAGTGCCTTGCACATAGTAAATGTTCAATAAATATTTGTTGAATAAATAGCAAAGAAGAGGTATAGGCCATAAATGAAATGTTTTATGTTATTATGTTCTTAGAAAAGTTCTATTTTAGGCCTTGATCTGGACCCACCTTTTTAAAATTATCCAGTAGGTACAGTTTGCTGTCAAAGTTCTAGCCAAGTTCTCTGCCCTTTCCATTAATGGTGAGAACAACAGCTCTACAGAAAAAAAATCTCTTTAATTTTCACTGATAGGTAAATGAATGGTGATAGTTGATACTCTCTCCCACTCCTCTCTAGCCAATGGTGTTTGTTTGGAATGGTGATAGGAAAACGTTGATGTAAAATAATCTGTAATATTATAATAATTTCAAGCATAAATTGCAGGTAGGTGAAGGGGGATGGACCACTTTTTGAACAGATAAATGAGAGAACTTCTAAAACCCCTCAGATCAAAGTGATCAGCTGCCTATTCTAGTATAAGCCTTGTATTTTAATGTTATAAGACAAATCATTCCTACTAAGCACAATGACTGCTCCACTTCTAATTTTAAAAAGTTTGCTTTTTTTGTTCTAGTTACTGGCAGACTGAACCCAGGGCCTCACACATGCTACACAAGTGTTCTACCACTGAGCTGTACCCTCACCCTCCCTTTTTAATTCTTTTTCCTTTTTGGCAGTACTTGGGGGTTGAGCCCAGGGCCTCACACATACTTTGCAAGTGCTGTACCAATTGGCTGCATCCCAATCACATTTTTATTTTTTATTTTGGGTCAGAGTCTCGCTAAATTACATGGGCTGCCTCTGGCCTTGAACTCATAATCTTCCTGCTTCACTCTCCCAAGTCACTGGGATTATAGGCATGCAACACTGCACCCAGGTAAATTACTTTTGTTTAATTTTGAGACAGGGTCTCAGTTGTGCAGGCTGCTCCTAGCCTTGAACTTATTATCCTCCTGCCTCGGCCTCCTGAGTTGCCGGGATTATATGCGTGTGCCATGATGTCTGGCTAATTCTAAAAATTTGCTTTTTTAAAAAAAGCATTTCCCAAGCCAGGTGCGGTGGCACACACCTTAATCCCAGCGGCTCCGGAGGCGGAGGCAGGAGGATCACAAGTTCGAGACCAGAGGCAGTCTGCGTAATTTAGGGAGTCCCTGTCTCAAAAAGTAAAAAAAATGGGCTGGGGGTGCAGTTCAGTGGTCCAACACTTGGAAAGCATGCAAGCGCGAGGCCCTGGGTTCAACCCCCAGTACCGGAAAAAAAAAAGAAAAGAAAGAAAAAAGAAAACATTTCCCAAGTTTACACATCTACAACATGACATAGATCCTACCTCATGCCACATGTATGAAAGTGCTCCATACCACTAATTTTCAGTTTTTGGTGCTCTTTTCCTTTGTTAACTGTGAGATAAATAATCCCCAAACTAATAGTTTTCCCTTACAAGTTTTCTGGTATGTATGTCATGCCTGAAGTGGTATTTCTAACTCTGTTAGGGCTCCCTGGATAACCAGAAAATTCCATGTTGATGTAGGATTTAGTCTTGATCCCCCCAACTCAAGATTTGACAGAAAGAAACTTAGCCTTTATAAAAAGAAGGAGCCAGGCACGGTGGCACACGCCTGTAATCCCAGCAATTTGGGAGGCAGAGGCAGGGGGATCGCAAGTTCGAGACCAGAGGCAGTCTGTGTAATTTAGCGAGACCCTGTCTCAAAAAAAGTGAAAAAAAAATGTGCTGGGGGTGCAGCTCAGTGGTCCAGCACTTGCAAAGCATGCAGGCGCGAGGCCCTGGGTTCAACCTCCAGTACCACAAATAAATAAATAAATAAATAAATAAATAAATAAATAAAAATAAAAATTTAAAAAATAAAAAAGGAAGGAAAGGAGGAAGGCTGGAAGGAGAGGTGAGGAGGGGAAAGAAAGGAAGGAAAAAAGGATGGAGGAAAGGAAAGGTGGGAGGGAAGAAGAAAGGAGACCTTAAAACTTCACCTGTTGATTGGGATTTAAAGGCAAAATTATAAAGCTCTTGTATAAAAGCTATTACCTTCAAAACAAGCCCGCTGAAGACTTCCCTGCAGTTAATGGGAAACAGAGACAGAAGTAAAATAAAATCTGAAGGTATGAAATTTTGGAAATGGAATACTATTGACCCACCCTTACAGTCTGGGGCCGTTACCTAGGTAACTCAAGTATGAACACCTGCATGGGATCGGGCTTCCATGGAAAGTGACTAGTGCATAGATGCATCATTTTAATTCAGGTAGCTTTCACAATCTGGTGGGAAGCCTGGTTTCACAAGGAAAACACTGTTCTTTAAACATATACAAAGAAAGACTATGACAAATAGCTCCTCGTTCTAGCTTGTGAAGCCGAGGACTTCTGTGTATGATTGATCATTGCGGTTACAGCCTGAATCAAGTTAACAGCATGTGTAAGACAACATCAGGAAGAAATAAAAAAGAATCATGAGAGAAACTAAATGAAAGCTTGGGGGAGAGCCTTTAAGCCCCACTCTCGATTTAAAACTGTCTTGAAGGCTCTTTTTCCCCTATTCTTTCTTTTTTCTTTCTCTCTTCCATTTTTTCTTTAAATTTTTTGCTACATATTATAGTAAAACTACTGTATCTTAGGCAGAGTCTGAGCTTACAAGTGGGTTGTGATTTTTCTCCACTATAGTCTTTTTTATAAACAAGCGCTGTCTACTCACCATGTAATTCACCATTCAAATGTCTTCAATTTCCCACCTGCGCATGCAAATCTGGCATAGCTACCCCAGTGTGTCCATTTCCGTGAATCCTCTATGCGGTTATAATCCTGCCAAGGACTCCAGTCTGTTGATAAATTCCATTAAAGGGGTAAATAATTGAGGAGAATAAACCTTTTTAAAAATCACTCTTCAGCATCCCCAGACCAAGACCTGGATTAGGATTTGGAGCAACACCTCTAATCCTTTAAATTGATCCTACCAGTAGCCGAGTTAGAGCTGACCTAAATGCATTGACCCAGAGATTAACAAATAATTAAAGTCCTCTGGATAAATGTGTCCTCCACAGTCTACTGCCTTCTTCTTTTCAAGTCAGACTCACATAACCTCAGATTTTGCCTGTGTTCTTCCTTTTTCCCTCCTGTCTAATAACTACAAATCATCCTTTCTGCAGGCCAGCTCTAAATGCCAGAACATTCATCATCTGTGATTCCAGCCCTGGATATGAAAGATGATTCAGGTTAGCTCCTTGTAAAATTCAAAGTAGGTGATCTTTGTCTCCATCTTCTATTCCCCTTAAGTGTCTGCGCTTCCTCTCCTTCCATGACAGAGCACCAATTTCCCGTACACACTTCTACACACAAAAATCTTCTCACCTTTAGACTATCCCTTTCCACTTATCTGTCTCTCTGTGTCCTGGGCACCATTCATTCAGAGGTTTGTTCTGGATTCCTGAGGTCAACAACTGAGATGTTACTGGCTAAAAACAACATCTTTTAAATACAGGTTACTATATGACAGACATTTTTATAAGAGCTCAATTGATATAGAATCACCTGCCATATTCACTCTTTTAAAGTGTATAAATTTAGAGGGTTTTAGTATATTCACAAAGTTGTGCAACCATTATCATTTCCCCATTCCAGAACATTTTCATTATCCCCACAAAGAAATTCTGTGCCTGACTAAAATTCACTCTCTATTTCCCTCCCTGCCTAGTCCCAGGCAACCACTAATCTACTTTTTGTTGCTGTGGATTTGCCTATTCTGGACAGTCCATGTCAATGGACCAGCTTCTTTCATTTAGTATAATATTTAAAAGGTTCATGAATATTCTACCACACATCATTGCTTCATTCTTTTTTATGGCCAAATAATATTCCCCCTTTTTAGATATACTATGTGTTGTTTATGTATTATCAGCTGATGGGCATTTGAGTTGCTTCCACTTTTTAGCTATTATGGATAATTCTTCTATGCTTTATGTAAAAGTTTTGTGTAGACATATTGTTTTCATTTCTCTTGGGTATATACACAGGGAATTGCTGGACATATGATAACTATATTTAAGTGGTATAGAGCTTTCCAGAGTCTCTGTACCATTTTATATCTCCATCAGCAATATATAAGCATTCTAATTTCTTCAAACCCTTCCCAACATTTATCTCTTTTTATTTTAATTAGGAAGACATTTTTATATGTATATTATCTCATTTTATAATCGTAACAAGCATGAAAGTAGATATTATTCCATCCAGTGTATGAGAGGATACTAAGATTTGTGATAATTAGGTGATAATATTTATTGAGTGCTGATGATGTGACAGGCATTCTTGGAAGCCCTGTCTCCTGTGATCCTCACAGTGACCCCATTTTATGGGAATTTCCAGAGGTCCAAAGAGGTTAGAGTAACTTACCCACTAGCCAGCCTCTCAGCCGCAAGTCAGTGGAGCCAGAATCTTAACCCAATCTGAGTAGTGTACTCAGAATCCATACGCAAGGCTATTTGGCTCCAAAAAAGCCCATGCTTCTCCTTCTTACATTCCACTAACACATCTCTTGTGTTATCGCTCCAAAGCCTGCTTGTGCTTTAACAAGATCTCCAGGAAAATCACAATGACTACCCACAGGAAAGAACACCTAATTTTAAAATTTCACGTGGCTGGATGGAAGTACTGGTGCAACTGAGGCCCTCTTAGCCTTTTCTACCTACTGGTACATGGGGCTATGAGTGAAGCCCAGCCAGGACTTCACAAGAAAATCCTAATGAGGACTAGGATGCTTAGGGAGGGCATCATTCAAAGAGGGCTTCAAAATTCTGAATAGATATGAGATTCCAAAGTTATAGATGGGAGTTAGCTGGTAATTAGCTTATAAACAAAACCTGGAAAGTGACTTTATTTCATTTGATTAAAAGTTCCACAAGCATTTGTCTCTGTGTTAATAATAATAGCTAGCTGTGTTTGAAGGTTTATTATGTGCTACACATTGCCCCATGGGCTTCACGTGTACTAATACATTGAACCATCCCAATGGTCCTCTGGAGCAGGTATTATTATCACCTACCTGTAGGTGATTTTATAGATAAGGAAACTGAGGCACAAAAATTAAATAACTTACACTAGGGCACACAGCTAAAATGTGGTAGAGCCACACCATGACCTAGCTTTGGAGTCAAGGCTTTTAACCACTGCCTCTTAAAGAAATCACAGGGTAGGACACACTGGATTTATCCATATGCTAAAAAATTGTCCTTGAATCTTTAAGTTTTAGTTACAGTAGAATTAATGATGGTTTTCAGAACAGAAATTCAAAACCATTTGGAGTCCTGTGGAGTGTAAAGATATATGGCTATGTCAAATATACACATGAGTACAAACCTAGGGAATATTTCTACAGACCTTTTAGAACCATTATATCAGAGAAGAGTGCAGTGGCATGGGGCCCATAATCTCAGTGATTCCAGAGGCTAAGGCAGGAAGATCCTGAGTTCAAGGCCAGAGGCAGCCTGTGCAATTTAGCAAGACTTTGTCTCAAAATAAAAAACACACAAACAAAAAAAATGGACTGAGGGTGCAGTTCAGTGCTGGAGCACCTGCTAAGCATGTGCAAAGCCCTGGGTTCAACCCCGAAGACTGCAAAAAACAAACAAACAACAAAAAAAAAAAAGAAAAAAAGAAAAGTAAAAGAAAAAGAAAAGGAAGAACTATATCAGAAACTTCATCTGTACTTGTCTCATTGACCTATCGCATAACAATGTCCATGGGATTCTGTTAGATTTTGTTGAAATCCCTATCAGTTCATGTCTATATTTCCAATATTAGAGCCTAACAATTTACAGAATTCAGGTATCTCTGGATGATGGTTACTTTCTGAGAAGCCATGGAATGAAAGGAACCAAAATGGAACTCAATGCCTCAACAAAACTGACACAGATGCATCACTCTACTTTCCTTCTCAAGCTTAGTTACAAAGACAGAAACACACTTCCTTTATATTTAATGATTTATTTTACTACAAAACACTACAGAGAACCCCAGTTACATACTCATGGGAAAGTTGCAAAGGCCATCCATGATATTAGCCTGGGATGCTTGTATTCTTTCTGAGGCTGAGATGGAGGGCTGGGGCATGGGCTATAAAAATAGGTTGAGAATAATGTGGTCTTACTTGATCATCCAGAACCAGGCAGGGACTAAGTTTCTTGCAGTCAGGAAGTCATGTGAGCACCTGGGGAACAAGGGAAGTAGGGGGAAAGAAGTGGGAGTAAAAGAGAAAAGCTACAAGAAAAGATGTTAGACAAATTCCCACATCATTCCTATTTCCAGTGAGGGCTCTGACCTGAAATTTTCAACCTTCTTTTAAATGTTTCGTATAAACCTATCCCACTGAAATTTCTTTTGCTAATTCAGTAGTAATAACAAAACTTTTTCTCTACTTATCATGCTTATTGTACTCAACAAGAGATACATTGATTCTTAAAAGTAAGACAGTTGGAAGCAACAGATAATAAAAATAATTATTTTATTATTTGATTTCTTAGCTCCTCTCAACTGGAACTGAGTGTATTATTTCCTTTGTTTCTCATGGCAACCCTAAAAGGTAAGGACAATTCTTATCCCCACCTTACATATAAAGAAAAAGATAAAGCCCAGAGAAGTTAGTCACTAGGCAATGGTTACACAGTTGGTAAATGGTGAACCATAATTCGAATTCAGGCACCATGGTTCCAGAGCCTAGCACTTAACTTTGCTTCAGATTGCAAAGAAGTTATTAGAGGATAGATAGATATAGATGTAGATATAGATGTTTGCATACATATATGTATACTTTGTGGTATTATAATGGGTTTGATTTGCTAACATTGTGAAGTGAACAGGTGGAATATTGACCCAGCTTTCTACAATATTCAGCCCAGAAAACCTGACTAGAATAAAGCTTAGTGCTGCCCTCTAGGAGTCAGTTCCTAAACTGAAATTAAAGCTGAGGCTATAATGACCCCATATAGCCACAGGATGTCACTATTATACCATCATGTATTATCGAATTCCTCCAAGATCAATTTTTTTAAATTAATACAAGTGCTGCATGATCATTGTAAGAATATTTTGTAATACAGAAAGGTGCAAGGCACGAAAATATTTTTCCATTGAATACCGTGGTTTTTCCAAAATTATAATCCAACCGGTATTCAATTTTGTAAACGTTTTTAAATGTTGACATTTTCTAATGCTCATGTTCTCATCAAGGGCACAGGCTTTGGTGTCAAACGCACCTGCAACCAAACCTCAGCTCCACCACTCCTGGCTATGTGACCTCCTGTTTGTTGCTCAAGTTCCTTAAAGTCTAGGTTTCTTCAAATGAAAGGAAAGATAATAAACAGCACTACATCTAGCATGGTTGTGGGGATTAAAGACGATGATGCATATAAAGCGTCTAGTACACACTATGTGCTCAAAACATGGCCTTTCTTAGCCATGCAATTTTAAGTCCACGATAAGCCCTCAGCATTCTTGCTTTTAGAGGTCTTTCCCCACATCTTATCATATATACTTTGACATGTACCTATAGCCTACATTAAGTACGTATTTTGCTAAAAATTTGAAGTAACTTTAAAGCTTTGTTTTTGAAATTTATTATTAGCTATACTTCTTAGCAGAATGTGTGTATATATATGTATATATGTGTGTGTGTGTGTGTGTGTGTGTATATATATATATACACATATATATATACACATATGCACACAGGATTTCTTACAAACCCATAATTTAACCAACAATTTTTCCAATGTATTGAAGTATTTCTAATTTCAGAAGGTAATAATCTATAAAAGTGATGTGCTACTTTTTATATTTAAACATTTACTTACACTTATTTTCATATTTTGAAGTCAATAAGCTTCAAATCTCTTTGCAGGTCCTTGAAAACTTCATAGGGCTTAGGCATGGTGCTTATGGTGCTTAAGGGATTAAAATAAAAGCATCTGGCTAACATCATTGTCATTTCACATATGCATTATTTTTATAGCTGCAAAATAATTGTGTGTATTCCCAAATGTATTAAACTAGTGTATATTCTGTTTTCTAATCCACACCCTTTCAAGAGTTTTAGAGGGCTACAAAATCAGACATAGATTAGAATCAGGTGCCGATTGGATTTGCACCAGAGGGCTTGCTGAACCGCAGTCGAATCTGCACTCGATTCTAATCCACACCTGATTTTGTAGTCCTCTAAAACTCTTGAAAGGATGCGGATAATAACTGAGAATTTATGATATTTTTCTATTATATATTTAGATTGTTTCCAATTTTCTCCTTTATAAATGATGCTTCAATGTATAATTACTTTAAATGTTGTTGTTGTTAGGTGCTAGCTAGTCAGGTGTGACTCACAGCAACCCTATGTACAACAGAAGGAAATACCCCTGGACCCTGTGCCATGAAAGGCACTATGTCAGTGCTTCTCTGCTATTCATAGGATTTTCAGTGGCTAATTGTTTCAGGAGTGGGCTGCCAGGTCCTTCTCCCCAGTCCTGGGGATCAAACCCAGGGCCTCTGAGTGTGCAGAGCAAGCACTCTACAAACAGAGCTGAACCCCAGCCCCATTACTTCAAATATAAACCTGTTTATTATCATTTTAGTATATATTTCTAGTCCCCACGTGTCTGTCAGTTTGTTATGCTGTGGGGGCTTCCATGTTGCTGCAATACTGAGAAGTATGCCACCAGTATTTCAGATACCAGCAAGGCTACTTATGGTGGACAGATTTCAGCTGAGCTTCCAGAGTAAGACAGACTAGGGAGAAGGATGCAGCCAGCCACTCCCAAAACAATTAACCTTTGAAAACTCCAGGAATAGCAGAGAAACACTGTTAAATATAGTGCTGAAAATGAGCTCCCCAGGCTGGAAGGCATTTAAGAAACTACTGGGGAAGAGTTGCCTCCTCAAAGTAGAGTCAACCTTAATGGCAGGAATATAGCACGACTTAAAGTGAGAAGAAACGTAGTGACTGCAACAATAGGCTCAAACATAAAAAGATGTTTGTGCATGGCACAGTATTAGGTAGTGTTTCATTCCGACTTGACAGGACCTAACAACAACAACAATATATTTCCAGAAGTGGGATTATTGAATCAGAGTGCATGAATATCATTAATGGTTCTTAACATATATGGTGTAATTATTTTCTGAAATATACCAATTATGTTCTCACCAATAATGAATGAAATAAAAGTGTCCATTTTATTGTCTTGCGGGGCTGGGATTTAGCTCAGTGGGTAGAGCGCTGCGCTGCAGTCTCTGAGGCTCCGAGTTCAATTCCCAGCACCACAAAAATGGGAGAAGGGCCTGGCAATCCACTCCTAAGGCAATCCCGAAGCACTCAGCCATTGAAAACCCTATGAGGGTTGCTATGAGTCGGATACCGACTCGACGGCACCTAACAACAACAACAACAATTTTATTGTCTTAGCATCAGTTTCAGGTATTCCAAATTTATATTTGTTAATTTCATAAGCTATAAATGATATTTGATTTTAATATGCATTTTTGACTATAGTGAGTTATTTAAAAGTTATTTTCCCATAATTTTGTAAGCTATATATATATATATATATATATATATATATATATATATATATATATAGGGCTGGGATTTAGCTCAGTTGGTAGAGCGCTGCGCTGCAGTCTCTGAGGTCCCGAGTTCAATTCCCAGCGCCGCAAAAATGGGAGAAGGACCTGGCAATCCACTCCCAAGGCAATCCCGAAACAGTCTGCCATTGAAAACCCTATGAGGGTCGCTATGAGTCGGATACCGACTCGACGGCACCTAACAACAGCAACAACAACATATATATATATGTCCTATATATATATATCCTATATATGTATAATATATATATATATCCTATATATGTATTTTATATATATATATATATATATATATTATATATATCCTTTCTTCTAAATCATCTCTTTTTCTCTTTTCCGGCTTCTAAATTCTAGGAATATGCAGAGAATGCCCTGAAATCAATATATTTCATAGCCTTATGCAGAAATGGGTAGTTACTAATACTATGTAATACTTATAGACAGTGATAATATTAAGGATTGATTTATTCCACTCCATTTTTCCTCAGAATCTCTTGTAGTTAGGATTTGTGTGGGTGTGTGAATTAGATGTCACCAAGTAGATGCACTTATGTGAATTTTTGTAGGTGAAAGTGGGCTGATGAGCTAGAAAGAAAAGTCTTCTCTCTATATATAGTTTGTCTGCAGTGTTCACTTTCCATCTTGCTAGATATCAAGAGGAATTGAGATGCTACTCTCAGAAAAATTAGCAATAAGAGTTTACTGAACTGTATCTGTTATGAGTGCTCTTCATCTAGCTCTCTGGGTATCTAGAAAAAGCTCCAGCAGTTGTAGGGGTAAAAATGGCAGATTCTTGATTCTGGCAGAGCTCAGAGATGATGTCATAGGTAGTAGTTCCCTTGAGGTTTGGGTTCTGTATTTTTCTGGAATTATGTTTATAAAATAATTATAGCCTATACCCTACTCCTTTAGACCTTCCAGCAACCTTGTAAGTACTTCTCCTGTTTTAAATTCCCATCCCATAAATTGTTATGTATTTTGTGGAATGCAGTATAACTGTATATATTGTGGTTTAAAAATATGCACTCCTTTTGCCGGGCACGGAGGTGCACGCCTGTAATCCCAGCGGCTCGGGAGGTGGAGGCAGGAGGATCACAAGTTCGACACCAGAGGCAGTCTGCATAACTTAGTGAGACCCTGCCTCAAAAAGTCAAAAAATGGGCTGGGGGTGCAGCTCAGTGGTCCAGCATTTGCAGAGCATGCAAGCACGAGGCCCTGGGTTCAACCCCCAGTACTGAAAAAAAAAATTCTCCTTTTGACCTAGCATTCTCACTCTGAAAACTCTATTGCACAGAAATAAGAGCACTAGTACTCATTGTCACAAAAACATTTATTGCATTGCTATTTTTAATAGCAGAAACCAACCTGGAGGCAATCCGAATATCCATCAATAGGGCAATTGTTAAATTCATTACAGAATATCCACATTATGGAGTATTTTATATAAGACTGAAAAAACAAAAACAAAATATTCTGTGTGTGTACGGACCTGCAAGTATGCTATAAGGTATTCAACGAAATAAGTTGTATACTTCTGTTTTTGTAATTAAAAAGATCAGGGGCATCTCTTCCTATGTATAATACTCTGAGTGGCCTCTGTTTCCTACTCTGAATCCTTACTGATACAGACAGAGTCGTCATCATCATTAAACGTTAAATATCTGAGGTGTTATAAACATGTTGTTTCCGGTCCAGTTAGGAATTGCATAAATGACATAAATAAGAAAATTCTTAAAGGGCCAATACTTATTACAGTACAATATTGTACCATACGAGGGACTTCTGCTTCAAGATTAAACAGCTGATAGCAGGCCAATGCTGTTGCTAAGAACAAGTAGAAAAATAAGGTGAAATATACCCCTTGAAATTCCCTTTTGAAAGCATGAAAAAGCCAGGACTTGTAAGGTGAGATCCAAGAAAGAAGGAAAATCGCATCAAAGCAAACCCAATTTTCTGCATTTGTTTTTTCCCTTAGGATATTTGCCAATTCTTGGCCCAGACACTGAATAGAGGAGATCTCTCAGAAGGCTGAGATGCTGACAGAGCCTATATAATGTCACAGGACTCCGAGGACAAAAAATAAGAGTTTAAGATCTGCCAAGGCCAGCTCAGACTTGAGCAGCCATGATCCTGGGGAGAAGAAGGAAGCACAGAAAAGTGAACTTGGCATTCAGTACAGGTATTCCTTTCCAGGAAATTGCCAATTAAGTTGCACAGGGCAAAAGATCAGAAACCAAGCTGAGTGGCTAAGAGTACAGTGGAGTTTGTGGATATATCAAAGTTCAGGACTTTTCAAAGAGTAATGCCTATGAGAAATATCTATCCTGGCTCTCATTTAGGACTCTCTAAGGAGCTATATGCTAGGAATGGTGTAAACTAGAAATAGATTGAGTGTAGCAAACATTGCAAACCAACCAGCAGTCAGCTCAGTGGCTGAATGGACTAAGACAATTTGTCTTCTGCTGCCTGGTGGAAAATAGTGTGAATCTCCTTTGAAGATACCTAAGATCATGTAGAGTCCATATGCTCCAAAGGCACAGAGGTGGACTGTCAGTAAAAATCTAACTGAATTATGAAGAAATAGCACCAACAAGAAAAAAACAAAACAAGCAATATAGACATACACTCATAATTTTTTATAAGTGTATTTGAAAATTTTTATGAGTAGTTTTAAAGTCAAGAAAGGTGTGTGTCAGGGATATATTCTTTCACGGTATCTCTTCAACCTCTATGCTGAGCAAATAATCCAAGAAGCTGGATTTATGAAGAAAAATGAGGCATCAGGATTGGAGGAAGACTCATTAGCAACCTGCATTATGCAGATGACACAACTCTGCTTGCTGAAAGTGAAGAGGATTTGAACTATTTACTGATGAAGATCAAAGAACACAGCTTTCAGTATGGATTGTGCCTCACCAATCCATCAGCAAAACAAAACATCAGAAAAACAAAAATCCTTACCATTAGGTAAGCATGCAGCTTCATGATAAATGGAGAAAAAATTGAGGTTGTCCAAGATTTTGCTTTACTTCATTCTACAATCAACACCCACGGAAGCAACAGTCAAGAAATCAAAAGACACGTTGCATTTGGGAAAGCTGTTGCAAAAGACCTCTTTAAAGTGTTCAAAAGTAAAGACATCACATTGAATACGAAGGTGCATGTGACTCATGCCATGGTATTTTCAGTCACATCATACAGTTGTGAAAGCTGGACATTAAAGGGAAACATGAGAAGAATTGATGATTTTGAATTATAATGCTGGAGGCAGATATTAAATATACCATAGACTGTCAGAAGAACCAACAGATCCATCCTAGAAGAAGTGCAATCAGAGTGTTCCTTGGAAGCAAGAATAGCTAAACTTCATCATATGTATTTTGGACATGTTGTCAGGAGGGACCAATCCCTGGAGAAAGAAAGAAAGACATCATATTTGAGAGAGTGGCAGGTCAATTAAAAAAAGGAAGAACCTCAACTAGATAGACTGACACAATAGCTGCACAATGGACTTAAACATAAAAAAAATCATTTGCCTGGCACAGAATCAGGGAGTGTTTCATTCTGTTGTACATGTTGTTGTTGTTAGGTGCCGTCGAGTCGGTATGCGACTCATAGCGACCCTCTGTACAACAGGGGAAACACTATTGTCAGTACTTCTCTGCTGTTCATAGGGTTTTCAATGGCAGATTGATTTTTGGGAGGGGGTTGCCAGATCCTTCTCCCAAGCCTACAGCTTCTGGTATTCCCAGGTGGTCTCCCATCCAGGTACTAACCAGGCCTGACCCTGCTTAGCTTCCAAGATCTGATGGGATGGGATGCCACAGGGCTATGGCTGCAGGCTCTGTTGTACATTGTTGTTGTTAGGTACCGTCAAGTTGGTATCCGACTCATAGCGACCCTCTGTACAACAGGGGAAACACTATTGTTAGTGCTTCTCTGCTGTTCATAGGGTTTTCAATGGCAAATTGATTTTTGGGAGGGGGTTGCCAGGTCCTTCTCCCAAGCCTACAGCTTCTGTTGTTCCCAGGTGGTCTCCCATCCAGGTACTAACTAGGCCCAACCCTGCTTAGTTTCCGAGATCTGACGGGATCGGATGCCACAGGGCTACGGTTGCAGGCATCTGTTGTACATAGGATCGCTATAAATTAGACCTGACTCCATGTCAGCTAATAACAACATGGCATGGACTATGAATACTCTAGAAAAAAAAGGACAACATGATAATTTCACCAGAAAATGACAATCTTTGAAAGAGAATCAAATGGAAATTCTAAGACTGAAATGTACAATAACTAAAATTAAGAATTGAATAGATCTATAACATAAAGCCTAAGGTTTACTGATGCTTTGTAGGATATGCGAAGTGCCAGCTATGTTATTCCCTTTGGAATACAGCCCTCTCAAATTGTCTCTAGCATTTGGGTACTTCCAGTCAATGTGCCCTGCCCACCTCTGACTAAGTGTAGGCACAAGATCCTACACAAATCAATTGGATTTTCACAGGGGTGTGACCCTTAAGTCAAGAAATGCACAGGTAAAAAAACATAGCTGATTCATAGTGCTAGTAGTACCCTGGGAAAGTGATCTATTAAATTCTTTTATCTATATCCTGGAAGATGTCTTATCTTCCATCTTTTCTCAGAGATAGTTTATTTTTTCTTTCTGTGAGCTACCCCTGTCTACCAAATAAATTCCATGGTTAGCCAGTGCATAAGTTTCAGTAAATAATAAAACAACCTCCAAATCTCAGCTTAAAAATATAGGTCTGTTTCTCTTGTGTCCAATCCAAAGTGGGTCAGCAGAAGGGCTATGTTCTATAGTTACTCAGGGACTCAGCCACATTCCATTCTTTGGCTCTGCTCTACTCCAGGTCTTCAGAGTTATCTACATTCAACTAGGAAGATCAAATGTGGGATGTTTTTATGGAAAATGGCACATATAATTTCTGCTCATATTCTATTGCCCAGAACTCAGGTATGTGGCCATACTTTGCAGCAAATGGAGGGGGGAACATAATCTAGATGAAAGTCCAGAAAGAAGAGGAGAACTTTGATATGTTAGTTTCCCCCATACATGAGGGATACATTCTAAGGCTCCTAGTAGATGCCTGAAAACATGGATAGTAATGAACCTTATATATGATATATTTTTTCCTATGCATACATACCTATGTTGTTGTCAAGTGCTGTTGAGTTGAGTCCAACTCAAAATGACTCTATGTACAATAGAACGAAATACTATGAGACACTGTGCCATGCCCAGCACTATTATCAGTGCTTTTCTGCTATTCATAGGGTTTTGTGGCTGACTGTTTTGGGAGTGGGCTGCCAGGTCCTTCTCCCAAGCTTAAGGTACCTGGTATTCCTAAGTGGCCTCCCATCCAAGTACTAACTAGACTTGACCTGGTTAGCTTCTGAGACCTAAGGAGATCATACACCAGGGTGGTACATACCTATTGTTGTTGTTAGGTGCCATCAAGTCAGGTCCAACTTATATTGACCTTCATATGGTTTTCAATGGCTGATTGATTTGAGATTTGTTGAGGAGTGGACTGCCACATCCTTCTTCTGTTTTTGTAGTGCTGGGAATTGATCCTGGGCCCTTAGGGAATGTGGACCAGTGCTCTACCAACTGAGTTAAATTCCAGCCCTACATACCTACAGTTAAGTTTAATTAACAGATTAGGTAGAATGAGAGGTTATCAAGAACTAATAATAAAATAGAACAAGTATAACAATATCCTGTAATAAAATTCCCAAGATCACTACTCTTCTACTTTGAGGCCATTACTAAGTGAAGTAAGGGTTACGTGAACACAAGCACTACAATACCATAACAATAATTTGATAACCAAGGTTGCTACTAAATGACTAATGGGAGGGTAGCACGTATAGCATGCATACCCTTGACAAATGGATGATTCACACCCGAAGAAGAACAAACAGGGTGGCATCAGATTTCATCACACTACTCAGAACTTCAGGCAAACTAAAGCCTGTGATTGTTTCTGGTATTGTCCATATAATATTTTTAGATAATACTTGATCATGAGGAGCTGAAACTTCAGAAAGCAAAACCTTTGATAAGGGGAGACCACTGTATTGATAAGCAACTGTAGTCTATACCACAATCAAGATTAGTTCTCTTGCTTGCTAACAAAAAACAGGAAACAATATAGATAGATAGGATTTTAAGAAGAGGGCAATTCAAAAACAGCAACTAGTATAAACAAAGAGAACAAAGCATCATCTGATTTGGTTGGAGTGTTGAAAGAATGACTGCAAGCCATGGGAAACAAGGCTACAAGACACAGAAAGAGCCAGGTGGCATGGTGCACGCCTGTAATCCCAGAGATTTAGGAGGCAGAGACAAGATTGTGAGTTCAAGGCCAGAGGCAACCTGTGTAATTTAGAAAGACCCTGTCTCAAAATAAAAAACAAAATGTTTTCTGAGCATGCATGTCAGTGGTGGAACGCCCTGGGTTCAATAACCCAGTACCACACACAAAAAAAGGGTACAGATAGAGTCCTGAATGCCAGATTTAAATTTGCAGATCAGGAGTCAATTAACTATGGCTTGTGGGACAAATCCAGCCTGTCTCTTATTTTTAAATAAAGTTTTGTTGGAACACATTCTGGCCCTTTTAATTATGTGTTATCTGTAGATGCTGTCAGTATACAATGGTAAGATGGAGTAGTTGCAACATAGAACATATGACTCGCAAAGTCTAAGAATATTCACTGTCTAGACTTTTATAGAAAAAGCTTGCCAATTGGGAACCACTGGAGGATATTGAGCAAGTGAGTGATGTGTAAGATTATAGTGATACCAGTACATAATTGTACATTGGAATGTGTGAGCCAGTTGTGTGATTTAGGTCAGGTAGACCAGTCAGGAAAGTATTGTAATAATCTAAGAAATAACATTAATTTACTATTTGAGAGGCACTGTGACATGTATTTTGCAAGCATTCTAAGATTTTATGTTCACAACAACCTCATGAAACACAAATTACTTTTATTTCCATTTTACAAATGATAAAACTGAAGATCATGGAGGTTACTTTACTTCTCAGTCTCTTGCTGCCTGTTCCTCCTCTCCCTCTTTAAATCATTATAATTAAGAACATGGATTCTAAAACAAAACTGGAGTCCAAATCCCAGTTTAACTATTGCTTCCTATATTACCTTGGGCAGTTACTTAATCTTTCTGTGCCTCAATATTCTCTTTAGTAAAATGGTGATAAAGATCAAAATGGTAGGTATGTAATATACATCTGAGAGTGCCTAGCACTTAGTGAGGTCCACAAACACATTTGGTATTATTTTTCCCAACCTCTAAATCTTAGCATGTCCCAGGGCTTGGTTCAGGACCCTCTTTTCTTCTCTAACCACATTTCCCTTATGACTCTAAGATTTCCTCTCACATAGAGTGAGAGGAAATAAAAAGAAGGGGCATGTAGGGTCTAAGCAGGTAACAGACTGCAAACTCAAAATGGGAAAATTCAACGAGGATTTAATACAAAATTATTTACAAGGGCATGGTCAGGGTGTAATAGAACCACAAGGGATGACACAATCTATTAGATTTGTCAAAAATCCCTAGACTGGGAAAAATGAGAGAAGGAAGTAGTTATCAAAAGTCAAAAACTGTTATACAGAAAGGACCACTCCGAAAAGAATTTTAACCTTTTGTTGGTGTACACAATTAGCTCCAAGTGACTCTACAAGAAATGATCAGGGAGTAATAAATAGTCTAACCTTACTCTTCTCCATGGACAAAACTAACTAGAGTATACCTAAAGAAAAAGAGAGATTGTTGATGTAATCAATGAAAATTAGACACTTGGGGATGACAGGAGTGAAAAAGATAGAGTGGATTTGAATGAGCAGGTGGTACATATCCAACATAATCCATCCTTTGTGTCTCACCTATATGTGTCCTTCACCTGTATGAAGATGTTGTTTCCCAAGCACATGGTCACACAAGAATGCACCAGCTAGTGTATGATTCCAGGGTGAAGCCAGTTCAGTCATATCCTCAACTGAAAGCTAAAACAGTCACCATTTGCATTCTTCACATAGCCAATGGAGATAAAAATAGGGCAAAAATGTAACAAAAATATTGTTAGGTGCCGTTGAGTCAAGTCCAACTCATAGCGACCCTATGTATAGCAAATCAAAACACTTCTCGATTCTGTGCCAGGCACACAATCTTATTTATATTTAAGCCCATTGTTGCAGACACTGTGTTAATCCATCTGGTGGAGGGTTTTCCTTTTTATTTGTTGACCTGCCACTCTCCCAAACATGATGTCTTTCTCCAGGGATTGATCTCTCCTGACTACGTGACCAAAATATGTAAGATATAGTCTAGCCATCCTTGCTTCCAAAGCACACTCTGGTTGCACTTCTAGGACAGATCTGTTGGTTCTTTCAGCAGTCCATTATATATTCAATAGACATCTCCAGCACCATAATTCAAAAGCATCAATTCTCCTGTCTTCCTTGTTCAATGTCCAGCTTTCACAACCACATGATGTAACTGAAAATACCATGGCATGAGTCAGGCACAACTTCATCTTCAACTTGACATGTTTGCTTTTCAATACTCTAAAGAGATCTTTTGCCATAGCTTTTCTTAGAGCAATGTGTCTTTTGATTTCTTGACTGCTGCTTCCACGGGTGTTGATTATAGGGCCAAGCAAAGCAAAATCTTGGACAACCTCAATCTTTTCCCCATTTATTGCGAAGTTGCATACTGGCCCACTCATAAGGACTTTTGTTTTGTTGATGTTTACTCGCAACCCATGTTGAAGGCTATGATCTTTGATCTTCATCAGTAAATGTTTTAAATCCTCTTCACTTTCAGCAAGCAGAGTTGTGTCATCTGCATAACGCAGGTTGTTAATGAGTCTTCCTCCAATCCTGATGCCACGTTCTTCCTCATAAAGTCCAGCTTCTCAGATTATTTGCTCAGCACATA
>VMDO01007695.1:67203-89394 GCA_007922755.1 Pedetes capensis | reverse complement strand
AGGTCCTTTCCTCAGAGGAAGGGATCTTGGGTCCTTGGGGTTCTTCTGGAAGCACAGAAATGCCAGAACCCAGTGGGCATGGCACTAAGAGGCTGAGGCAGAAGGATGGCAAGTTTGAATCCAGCCTGGGTACATAGTGAGACCCTGTCTCAGAGGGAAGGAAGGAAGAGGAGGGGGAGGAGGAGGAGAAAGAAGGAAATAAGGAAGGAAAAAAGGAAGGAAGGAAGGAGAGGAGGGAAGAAAGGAAGGAAGGAAGGAAGGAAGGGGAAGAAGGGAGGAAGGAGGGAAAGAAGGAAGGAAGGAAGGGGAGGAGGGAAGGAAGGAAGAGGAAGAAGGAAGGAAAGGAAAGGAAAGGAAAGGAGGGAAAGAGGTAGGGAAAAAAGAAAGCGAGAGAAAGAAAAAAGAAAGAAAGGAAGGAAGGAAGGAAGGAAGGAAGGAAGGAAGGAAGGTCAAATCCAGCTCGGTATCCCACTCCCAGAGTTCTGAGTTACATCTTGGCAGCAGCTCTTCCTCAAGCTTCTAAATTTTAGTAATTTTAACCTCTTCCTTTTGTTTTACCAGCCCAGGGTGGTAACTGCTTTCTGCATTTGCTACCTCCTATACTACCGTATTATTCTCTCCTGACTTTTGTTGTTGTTGTTGTTGTTGTTGTTGTTGTTGTTGTTGTTGTTTTGGCAGTACTGGGGAGTTGAATCCAGGGCCTTGTTAGGATCCAAGATAGGACCACTATCATGAGAGCCTATCTGGCCTGCCTGGAGGACTGACATCTATCCTCCAGGTGAGGTGACCCTTGTCCTACATCTGGGTCCCTCTGGGTGTCAAGTGAGCCAAGATGGCACCTGAGGTGGAGTAGCATCCCAAAACCCCTTGGTGCCCGATCGGTCACTTCTGATCCAACCCTGTCCCCTGATTAGCTGCTAAGGAACTCCCCCTAGCAAGTCCAAATATGATATCTGTTCACCCCAAAATTAGCAGATCATACCTGATTGGTTCGGCCCACATGTGTGAGCTCCTACGTGATTGGCTAAGCCCCAAAGGCTGTTCGTTAAGGCTGTTGGGGTAGTCCTAAACTGCCCCTTAAAAGTGTATATAAGGAGGGCTTACTGGCCCTGGAAATTCTACCTGTTCATCATTTCCACCTGCCATCAATCATCTATCAGCCCCGTCATCAGAGGTAGTAGACCAAGACTGAAGGAGAAAAGCCACCCTGCCCGAACTTTGAGCAAGCTGAGGACAGCTCCTTGGCCCCGCGCCTAGGGGCAGAAGCTGAGGCTAGTCTCTGTGCCCAGCGTAGGAGACAGAAGAGCTCCTGGTTCCCGTAGTTCCTGTCCCTGCCAGTTCCTGTGTTCCTGTGTTCCTGATCCTGTGTTCCTGCTTACCTTGGTTTCCCTGTTCCAGTACTGTGGGGGGGCACCTCCCAGTCTGGCCCAGATGTTCAGACAGGAGATGCTGCCACGCACACAGATACTAAACGCAACTCACTCGGGACCCTCGGGTGAGGGGCGCGGACTCCTGCGGCCCTCGGGAACACCGACAGAGACAGAGAAAGGAAAAAGCCTCAGGTGCTTTTGCCTTTGGGGGCAGGAGGTCGTGGGGACAGCTCTTTATTGCCTCCGCCTTAGAAGGGAGGGGGAGAGGAACCCAAAGTGTACAGCTTACAAGTGCTAGCAGCCTAAGCCTAAGTGCTCAGCTCTATGCTGCCTGGGGGGAAGGGGGCCAGCCATGGCTCTTCCACCTCCGTTGCTGGGACCAGAGACTGTCCTCAGCTTCCGCCTCTTCACGCTGGGTCCAAGAGGCTTTCCTCACCTTGCTTGTAGTCCATCATTCCTTGAGAGCGCTGTCTAGTTGTCCTGGTCTCCATTGTCATGATGAGAGAGAGTTCTATGTTCTTCCGTGGTCTGGGCTAGAGAGAGTTCTTCCCTTGTCAGTGGTCCAATGGAGAGAGAGTTGTTGTCATCTTGCTGGTAGAGTAGAGAGAGAGTTCTTGATTTGTTGGTGGTCAGAAAGAGAGAAACAGAGTTCTGTCTTCTTCAGTGGCCCAGGGGAGAGAGAGCGAGCTGCTGCAGTGCAGTGCCTTATAAAGCTCGCCCCCAAATGGCCTGACCCAATCAGCTTTGAATCCAATTGTCCAATCAGGTTCAGGGGATTTATGAAAGGTTTTGTACAAATGTCCAATCAAGTTACTTTCACTTTCTCTAGATTTCTAATTTATAAATCAGATCTTCAGAAGCCATTTTGCCAGTTTTGGGGTTTTTGCCCATTTCCTCCCAATTTCCCCCTACACAGTACAATAAATCTCCCCAGTTCTTTACCCTTTTCAGCCTACCTCCTGGAGCCTTTGTCCTTGCAACCGGTGACCAGATCAGTCCAGTAAGGTGACCCTGAGCCGCTGGCCAGCTGCACCCCGACAGGGCCTGTGCTTTCTTTGCAAGTGCTCTATCACTGAGCTGCACCTCCAGCCTCTTTTTTATTTTTTGTCTTGAGACAGGGTCTCGCTAAGTTATGCAGGCTATCTGTGGCCTCGAACTCATGATTCTCCTGCCTCCACCTCCCAAATCACTGAGATTACAGGTGCCCTAGGCTCTCCCTTGACTTTTAGTTAACTAATCAATACTTTTTTATACTAACTAGTGGTTAGGTATAACCTACCTAATAACTGGTGTGGTTTCTATATCTTGGTTAGACCAATACAGATATACTCTAGCACTTATAAAGGCTCATTACTAAACCCCCCAGAGGCAAAGGACAGAATTGAACACATTTATTACAAATAACTCAGGCAGTTACTGTGTGTGTGTGTGTGTGTGTGTGTGTGTGTGTGTGTAGAACTTTAAATAAACACCATGTTGTTGTTGTTGTTAGGTACTGCCAAGTCAGTGTCTGACTCATAGCGACCCTCATAGGGTTTTCAATGGCTGACTGTTTCGGAATTGCTTGGGAGTGGATTGCCAGGCTCTTCTCCCAAATAAACACCATAAGAATTGTGATATTTATCAAGAATATTAACATAGCAGATTTTTTGTTTATGATGAAATCATGTTGTTTTTGTTAGGTGCGATTGAGTCACATCCAACTCATAGCAACCCTCAAAAGGGTTTTCAATGGCTGACTGTTTTGGGATTGCAACGGGAGTAGATTGCCACATCCTTCTCCCAGTTTTGCAGTGCTAGGAATTGAACTCAGGACTTCAGAGACTGCAGAGCAGCACTTTACCAACTGAGCTAAATGAAATCATAAAGGAACATAAAACAGAGATGTGCTACAAGTGATGTTGGAGATTATTTATCATCAATTTTGATTCTACTTTTCATGTGAGGCCTCTGAACATGCAGGCAAAAAGCAAACACAATACACTGGAGTGGGCAACAGAATCTGTATCTAGCGAACTTTTTATTATAAAGTAAATTTAATATGGCTATAAACTCTCGGAAGGAAATTAAATTGAATTAAGAGAACAAGAGTTCTTTGGGTGAACTTTGGATCAGTACCCTGGAGAAGTTCTTAAAGAAATCAATGAGAAACACAGTCTAAGGTGATAAATCCCACTGGTCCATTTTAATTAGAAAATGCTTTTTCCCTCCAAGTCACAGGATGTGAACAGTAATGAGTTTTAATCACAGAAAATGCACACTTTAGGCTTATATCCCCAGCATGTACTTTTAATTTCTTTTCCAAGTACTGTTCTGTTGAATATATTCTGCCTCCAAGATGTCCAAAGGCTTTCAATCACATAATTCTCATTGTATTAACAATCACCTTGATTCAAAAGGCTAAACTTATGTCCAATGCATCTTAAATTCTTTGGGCTATTTCTGGAATGCTCCTTGGGGTTTCCATAAGCTCCCTGGGGGATTAGAAATTCTATGAGGGAGACCTGGATACTTACGAAGAGAGTCAGCATCCTAAGGGGAAGCCTCAATCCCTCCAACTTGTGTCACAGAAATTTTGCCAGGGTCCCTGAGAGCCCAGGAAGGCATTGCTTTCTCACCGAGGGCCCCATCTGACTTCAACAGCCTCTCACCGTCCCACAGAGATCCCGATGCTCTGAGAAATGACACTTTCTAGGGTGGTTAGCTAAGGTTTCTCTCTAACTCCTTTCAATACTTCCGTAATATTTCTTCTTTTCCTGCAGAGTGTGACATTCAACATTTCAACATTTACAACTTCACAATTTTCAGGGATCTGTCTGGCATTCTTGTAATAAAGATTTTTGGAAGTCCATGCTTCCTTGAAATTTTCTTCATAAACTTATATAAAATTTATTAACTAAATAGACAAAAATTGCTGTCTAAAAGAAAGAACCTGGGATTGTTGTACTGATTCTATTGCCAGTAAAACCTGGAAATTTAAATGAGTTGCCTGATCTTCATCAATTATCTCAGTCTTAACAGGAGGAAAAATAATATACTAAAAATTCTGCCATCCTCCTTGGAGAAATGACTGATTTTAGAACTGGGTACAAGATACCAAGATGATCTTAGAGAGTCTTTTTTTTCTCTCCTTTTATTAGTAAATGATGGTAGGGTACAGAGTAATACAGCATTGGCTTTTTCCATTATGCATCCTTCACATCACTTCTGGCTACACTTTCATCAACCCATGAGGTTTATGGAGGCTTATAGCTAATATATAGTAAAACTCAAATGTGTATTTGTATTATATTCTTCTATTTTTCCAATGTACTCATGAAGTTGTGCTGTTTACATTGAGATCGTCCTCTCCCCCTTTACCCTCTACATTGACCCTCCTCCTCATACCACCTTCCATAATCTTTGCTTCTCTCTGCTAGTTCTCTCCTTCCTTCTTCCTATTTTTTATATTGTCTCTTCTTCACTAAGTTTAATTGTGCATTTTTTATATACTAACTTATGTGTAGAACTTTTTCTTCCTTTAAATATGATTCAGCTCCCACGTATAAGTGAGAATATATGGTATTTCTCTTTTTGAGCTTGGGGTTCATTTTCTTAAGATGATGTTCTCCAGTTCCATCCATTTTGCTGCAAATGACATTATTTCATTTTTTATTGCTGAATAGTATTCCATTGTGCATATGTACCACAATTTTCTTTTAGTAAAAGGAAGTAAGAAAGTGCTCAACCAACAAACAAAACCCTGCTATGATAGGGGTATGTCAAAGGGGCATAGTAGACAACTGAAAGAATTCCCATGGGGTTTAGCTCAATTGGTAGAGCACTGCTCAGCACTGTCTGATTTTTCTTCCCCTTCTTTCTCTCTCTCTCTCTCTCTCTCTCTCTCTCTCTCTCTTCCTCCTTCATTTCCTGTAAGAGTATTTGGCTAGAGGTTCAGCACTGGGTAGAGTTTCCTGAAGAATAATGTTACTTTCATGTTAGATCTTTGTGACAAGCACTCTTAGTGTTTCTAGTGACCAAAGCTGTCAGGAGCGAGCAGCGCCGCTACTTGATTGACTGGTGAAATGCTTCTCTGTCCTCTCAGCACCAGAGTGCAGCCAGGCTGCTACCTGGGGTTTGGCAGGGACAGAGGCCAGATCTGGAACCACTACAGTTCTCTCTACCATCACCCCATCTGGGGAGCTGGACATGACATTGCTGCAGCTCCTGAAGTTCCATCTAGGAAGGATGCAGCCACTTCAGCCCCACCACTTCCAGGAAACCAAAGAGCACTTCCTCCACAGTCCGTGGACCTGTTATGATAGTCATAGCTGCTTTAAGCCTCGTGGAAGCTGAGGGAGACTTTGCTCCAGCCGAGCACCCTGGGAGGGCACGTCATCCCAGCCATGGAAACCTCTGCAGCTGTCATGGATGCTGCTGAAGCCGTGACTTCTGTCCCAGAAGTCACCACTCCCACAGCTGTTACTTCAGGAGCATCTACTTCAGTCACAACCTCTAGACACCTCATCTCTGGAAGATGCTACTTCTGTGGACAGCTTTAGATGGCCCCAGCCCACAGCTGTTCTGTGTATCTCTGCCTATCTTGAGATGCCCTCAGTGTCAAAGAGGAGCACCTCCCCACCCATGGTGCCCAGGACATATGGGCCAGCACCCTGCACAGACCTGATGACGTAAGCAAAAAGTGCGTGGCTAACAGGCTGGAGGCTGCACGCGTGCATGACTGCTATACAACAGCCCTCCTCCCTCTCTCTCTCTGACCAGGTCAAGCCAGGAGATCTCCCTCCTTTGTACCACCCTCCTATGCTGCAGCACAGACCCTGACACAGCCACGTCCTCATGGCTTGATTGCCTACTTGTGATCTTTTATCGTGCACAGAGCAGGATGACCTGGTTGCACATAAAGCAGATAACCTCAGGGGCTGGCAGCCCCAGCCACGCCTAGCAAATAGAGGGCAGCTAAACAGTTCCAGGGGGCTGGGATTTAGCTCAGTTGGTAGAGTCAGTGCCTCTCTGCAGTCTCTGAAGTCCTGAGTTCAATTCCTAGCACAGCAAAAATGGGAGGACGTGACAATCCACTCCTAAGGCTATCCCAAAACAATCAGCCACTAAAAACCCTATGATGGTCGCTATGAGTTGGACAGGACTCGATGATACCTAACAACAACAACAACAAATAGTTCCAGAGCACAGCCAGGAGTGAGAAATTACGGAGGCTTCAGGCTGTGAAGACTGGGAGAGTAAGGACTGTGGAAAGTGAGGGGCTACCGAGAGCCAAGACTGCAGAGGGGCTGCAGCCCCAGCCGCAGGAAGAGTTCGGAGAGCTGCCAAGAGTTACCAGCTCTGGCTGCGGAGGAGCTGTCTAGAGTGGCTAAGAGCGGAGGGGCACTGGGGCTCAAAGCTCAGAGCTGTAACACTAAGAGCTGAGGGCCTCTGGCAGTCAGCTGCAAACAGTAAGGGAGCTGCTGTACCTTGCGGAGTAGTGATCTCTATCCAAATAGAGCAAAAGGACCTTCCAGTGATTTGGTAACAGCCTAGAGATGAAGTATCCATCTTCCAAAGGATAAAACAAGCTAAAGACTAAGGATTGTTGTTCTTAGGTACAGTCAAGTCGGCATCCAACTCATAGCGAACCCACGAACAACAGGCAAAACACTGTTGTCAGTACTTCTCTGCTATTCATAGGGCTTTCAATGGTGGATTTGTTTATTGGCAGTGGGTTGCCAGGTCCTTCTCCCAAGCCTGCAGCTCCTGGTGTTCCCAGGTGGTCTCCCATCCAAGTACTAACCAGGTTCGACCCTGCTTAGCTTCAGAAATCTGATGGGATCTGATACCACAGTGGTACATCTGTAGGCAAACACTAAGGATAGTGGAACCAAAAGCTAGAAATAGCTTGGATTCCTGTTGTCATTATGAAACTGTCTAATTTATATCTGCTCAGCTCCAGACTTCATTTCAGATGCAAAAAAAAAAAAAAAACCCTAATAATAATAAATGTCTTTTATGAGGGTGGAGAGAGAGTGAGGGAAGATGAAATGAGACTATTTGGTTATATTGCGTTCTTGTTAGGTACAGCCACATGTATCAGCCAAAACCATAGACTGGTTCTGATCATATCAAAGCAATTGGTTAATACCCTTTAGCCAATTTCCCTTTAGGCAAAACAAAACAAAAAAAGCAATCAACTAAATGAACCGGTGTCTGGGCATCGCATCTAGCAGTTGCACCATGCCTTTTTATTTCACCCTCTGGCTGTATTACGCTCTGGCCCCATGGAGTGTGTGGTTGGCAGTTAGCAACCAAGCACCTTCCCTTCCTGGGTTTATCAATGGATGGAACATGTCACAGAGAGCATCGTGCAATTGAGCACCAGTGCTCAGTGGTCTCCCATGCTTTAATACGCACAGGCTTACTCTCTGTCTCTCTTTCTGATAATGAGATTCCCTTTTTGCCTGAGCTTCCAGGAAGTTCAGAAGAAACTTTATGTGAATTACATTAACCAGACTATTCCTGAAAATTGGTAATGGTCTTTTTCCTATACCACTATTGTTTCTATTTTGATTCCATTATTCTTCTTGAAAGTCCTTTATTATGAGCTACCCTAAAATCCTTTTAAGATATAGATGGAATATAATACATATTTTCATGCATGCATAGTTTGGTTGAGATTACATCATAAGGGAAATGACTTCAGTCCTTTTGGAGGGCTGATGCAGCCTAATAGAAATTACTGTTCTGTGGAACATTTTTTATGCCTTCTGTTCTCTCATGTTTATAATTCAGGAGAGAGTACTGTAAACTTCTCCAGAAGTGATGAGAGTGAAATGGTTGGATGGCTCCCTACAGAGTAGAGCTCCAAGGTTTTTTTTTATTTTTCTGGAAAACAAATATATATCAATGTCAAAATAGCATTTATTTACTCAATTCAGGAATGAATCAACTGCATTGCTACTTTTGATGAGCTATGTATCAATACTATTTCAAATGTCTTTTGCTCCCCTTCTCTGTGTCTTTGTGTTATTATTATTCATTCATTGTTTTATTGTTTGAAAACATGACTGATAATTAAGCTTGATAATATCTAAGAGTCTTCACATAATCAAGCTACTTTTTAAAAAAGATATAGAGAAATAGAAGTATTCCCCAAGAAATCAAAAGGTACTGACTGCTAATATTAAATCATCTCTATTTTCCTTCTGATAGAAAATGAATGTTTTGGGTTCCTAGGAAATATAATAATTATAAGATTTATTGCTTTTTCATCGCTAGCAATTGTACTAAGAACTTCACATATACTATCTCATTTAATTACCACAACTGGCCCATGAAGCATAAAAAAAAAAAAAAGAAAAAAGTATTGTCTGTGAAGAAGGAAAACCTGTAATCTAAGTAGGAATGTGCCTACAAGAAGGGAATCAGCTAAGGACTCAGGAAAGTACTCAGTTTATACTTGATGCTTAGTTGGAAAGGCCTCACTCTGTGTTGACAAGGTAGCTGAATCAAAAACAAGAGATTTAGAATCCATTGTTGACTCCAACAAGATGAAGTTAATTATGCTGTCTTCTTTATTAAATCCCTATGGGGCTGTGATTTTCTCTGGATCAAGGCAAACAAATGGAAACTCCTGTGACGTTAAACTGTTCTACTAAAAATCTGCCCTTATCTATGTTTGACTAGATATCAAGGTCTGTAAAACATGTTTTAATCATTATAAGAAGCCATTAATAATTTTTGTAGATTATCAATCACTAGGTGCAATTGAGTTTAAAAATGAATTTATTGGTCTTTCCTCTTCCCTCTTTGCCTTTCTGTACCTTTTTCTGTCTCTCTATGTTTCTCTCTCTTTCTATCTTTTTCATTTCTTTCCTAAAGCTAAGCTCATTGTTCTTTAACACTATAAGAAACTCAAAGTAATTCTGATATTTTAGGTGACAGTCATTTTGTTATTTTCTGTCTGTGCTAGTTTACGATACATTCACTAGGGCAGGCTTTAAAACTCAAAGACAATACATATTTTTGCTTATTCTGAAACAGAATTAACATCCCCCGATCAAGGAAAACAACACTTAGAAGAAAACTTTGCACAATTAACATGGATATACCTGATAGAACTGCCATTTAAATCTAGTCTTCCAGATTGAAACCCTGTGTTTCCAGCTAAAAGGGTGGAAATTTAGATTTTTAAAGATTTTATCATCTGTAAAATGAGATAACAGCAATAAATAATAATGCTGAGTGCTAACATGTATTATAACCCAGGCCTGTTATACTGATTTAAGTATATCAACCCATTTAATCCTCACAGCAACTATATGATTGCCATTATACAAGTGAAGAAACTGAAGCACAGGCTAAGATTAAATGCCTTGCCCAAGGTCACAGCGAAAGAAAGAAAACTACAAGTAATGTGGGAGCTAGCGTGTGTAGACTAAGCACAATATTACACAGCTCACAAATCACATTCACTTCTACCACCAACAACCAACCAGAAAATGGTACAACAGTGACAGAACCGTAGTCTCCAGGAATTCATCTAAGAACCCCAAGATATCTATGGTGTTAGGTACTGTGGCAGATGCCTGTACTCCAGTGACTCAGGAGACAGAGCAGCAGGATTGAAAGTTTGAGGCCAGAGGCAGCCTGTGCCACTTAGTGAGACCCTGTCTCAAAATTTAAAAATGGAAAAGGGACTGGATTCAACCCCCCAGTGCTGCAAAACAGAATAAAAAACAAGATATTTATGGAGAAAATTCCTGGAAGGTATTTTTTACATTAAAAAAAAAACTAAAATGAGAAAGCACCTATGTTCATGGATGCTATCTCAGAGGACTGTTGTAAAGATTCGATGTGTTAATGCATGTGAAGGCTTTACAATAACTCCTAGACATAGTAAATGCTCAATAATATTAGTTATCATTATTTTATTTTTTAGTAATCAAACTTACTACTTATTTATAGGTAGTATGACTTGTTGTTGTTGTTGGGTGCCTTCTAGTCGGTATCCAACTCATAGCGACCCTCATAGGGTTTTCAATGGCTGACTGTTTCGGGATTGCCTTGGGAGTGGATTGCCAGGTCCTTCTCCCATTTTTGCGGTGCTGGGAATTGAACTTGGGACCTCAGAGACTGTAGCACAGCGCTCTACCAACTGAGCCAAATCCCAGCCCCAGTGTGACTTAGACAAGGTCAATTTCTTTGTTTCTCTAAGTTTCGGTGGGGGAGCTGGTGTTTAGCTCAGTTGGTAGAGCACTGCTCCGCACTCTCTGAGGACCCAGGTTCGATGCCCAGCACCACAAAACTGGGAGAAAGAGGTGGCAATCCACTCCCAAAGCAATTCCAAAACAATCTGCCACTGAGAATCCTATGAGGGTTGCAATGCGTCAGACATGACTGGACAGCACCTGACAACAGCAAGCTTCAATACCCTCATCCATAAGAATCAGGTGAGCAGAAAATGTCTTGGTGTTGCTATGAGAATTAGGTGAGAGAAGGGGTAAAACCAAAATTTTCCCAAAGCCTGGCACATGGAAGGTTGTTGTCCTTCTTGAGGAAAAGAAAGTGTCTTATTTTTCTTTTGACTCTGGTTTTCCAGTCATCGCCAGACTTGGAGATTTTAGTCACCAATAATATTTCTTCCTTGTGCATTTGCTTTCTTGTGTCCCACAGCAAATTGCCACAAAGTGAGGTGAAGTTGGCTCCCTCTGCGAGCTGAGAGGGACAACCTGCTCTTGTTCTTTTAGCTTCTGATACCCCCAGGCACCTCTGGGTTTAGGGACAGCGCTCTCCCTGTGTCTTTCCTGAGTCTTTCCTTTACATATGTCTCTCTCTGGGTCCAGATTTTCCCTTTTCATAAAAACACAGTCATACTGGATTATGATCCACCTTATCACTGGATTTTAATTTGATGACCTCTGTCAAGGTCGTATTTCCCATAAGGTTATATTCAGAGGTACTGGGGGTAGTGGGGCATGATGCCACCCATAACAGTATGATTTTTTTTAATCTGAGAAGTGATACACAGGCACCAGTTTGGGGTGGGGGGGGGAGGCGGTGTTGGCAAACCAAGTCTTAAAAGCAATAAAGCTGCAACCTATTAATGCCAATGTTTCACTTAAAATGTTTTTGGTGCTTAAAAAAGGAGAAATGTTATTGCTCTGGAAAAGCAGGAGTTTTTACAATGTGTTTTACAAAAAATAAATGCTTACATGGAAGTGGAAGAGACAGAACTGCTTGGGACTTGGGCCATTTTCCCTACTAAGATCAGACAAGTCTGTTTTTCTTCATTTCACATAATAGGAGTTCTGAAAAAGAACTTAGGTGAAAATCAATCGGGATACTTGTTACAAAAACAGCGATTAACACAAATGAACACAATTAACACTGCTCTGGGGTCCTTCATGAAGCTCACTCAGTTCTTCTTGAGTAATTTGTATTATATACTTATTCTATGCTGTCCAAAAGGAAAACTCTATTTTAACATCCCTCCCCATGCATCTATAACGTCGCACACCCTGCTTGCTCTATTCCTTCCATTGTTGCCAATTTCTTCCTCAGATGAGGTCAGTTCTGGATACTTCAGTTTATCTCTTGGGAGATCTGTGGGAGGACTGAGGTTGAGCTGGTTACAGGTGTTGTCTGAACTGCTCTCAAACGTCTAGGTCATCTCCTGATGGGGGAGGTGAGGGCTTGGAGTCAGATGTGCTATATCAGAGAAGACATTTGTCACATTTGTCACTTGTGTGTGTGTGTGTGTGTTCCTTTCCCTACCCTCTGGTGAGCTCTCTCTCTCTCTCTCTCTCTCTCTCTCTCTTCCCCTCTCTCTCTCTCTCCCTCTTCCTCCTGCTCCTTCTCTATTTCCTCCTCCTGCTCCTCCTCCTCTTCCTCCCCTTCTCCCTCTATTCACTGTACTGGGCTGTTATGGGCTGAATGTGTCTCCCCCAAAATTCATATGGTGAAATTCTAACCTCTAAAATGATAAGAAGTAATGCTGGGTGCCATAGTATGTGCCTAGAATCCCAGCAACTTGTGAGGCTAAGACAGGAGGATTGCAAGTTCAAAACCAGGGGCAGCCTGGGAACTTTAGCAAGAATGTAACTCAAAATAAAAAAATAAAAAGGGATATGGGGTGCAGCTCAGTGGTACAGCACTTGCTTTGCATGCATGAGGCCCTGGGTTCAATCTCCTAGTACTAAGGGGAAAAAAAAGGTAGGACCTATGAGAGGTAATTAGGTCATAGCATGGAACTCTTATGAATGAGATTGTTGTTGCTGTTGTTAGGTGCCATCAAGTCCTGTCTGATTCATAGCGACCCTCATGGGATTTTCAATGGTTGATTGTTTTGAGATTGCTTTGGGAGTGGATTGACACATCCTTCTCCTGTTTTGTGGTGCTGGGAATCGAACTCAGGACCTCAGAGACTGCAGAGCAGTGCTCTACCAACTGAGCTAAATCCCAGCCCATGAATGGGATTAACACCCTTACAAGAGACATTACAGTTCCCACCGCCCTCTCTCTCTCTCCTCTGTGCCACATGAGGATATAAGGAGAAGGCAGCTGTATTATTCAGGTGGTATGCCAGCGTGTCTGAAACAAACTTATGGGGGGAGAGATTTATTGGAGGATCACAGTTACAAGGTTAGTCCATAACAAAGTCCAGGCAGGCATGGTGACGGCATATGGCAGCGCCCGTGGCACACAACCTGACATCATCATGATTAGGAGGCAGAGAGTGACTGGACCTGCACGTCTGGGTAAAAACCTCCAAATGACTCACTTCTGCAAGACTAGATCCTGCCTCTCAGTTTCCATAGCGTCCACAAACAGCATCACCAGCTGGGGACTAAATGTCAAGCCACATGACCTTGGAAGGGCATTGTAGATTTGAACCAGGACAGCAGCCATGTGCAAACCAGAAAGTGGTACCTCAGAGGACAATGAGTTTGCTGCCTCCTTAATCTTGGACTCTTCAGCTTCCAGAACTGTGAGATTTGAATATTTGTTGTTTAAGCAACCAGTCTATAGCCATTTGTTATAGCTGCCAAACTAACGGGCTTTGAAACTCTCCAGCAAAAGGCACTCCCGAGGGGCTATCATTTCAGACTCATAGTTTCTAAACAAACATTGTTTAGACCATTCACCTTCAAAAATAAGTGACCATTACCTTCTCCCCAATTTATTGTTCTTCTTTTTGTTGGTAGTTATTTTTTATTTATGCTCCATTTGAGTTTTCTTTACCCACAGGAAAAATCAGCTACTTGATGCTATTAAACACCTGGTTTAAGCCATCTATTTAGGATCCTTTGATATTAGTGAGATTATCAGCTTTATGGTAGAAAAGGCATATTTTAATAGTTTATGTAGCATTTAATTAAGAAATAAATTGTAATGGAATGTGGTTTATGAGAGTCATTAACCATGCCTTAGAGAATCTAGTTAGTCTTCTAATATGTATTTTAATCTTAAAAGACATGTCTTTTTAATGAATTCTGGCCTCAGAAGATATTTGCCAAACTATTTTATTTTTTCCAATCTAAATACCTAATGAAATAGCAGTTCTTAAATGAGTACTTCCCTGAATAAAATGCCAACTACTTCTTCCATCTAATCTAATCACAGAGCATGGGCATACCTTGTACTTTAAAAATGGCAAAGATATTATGTACCACAAATGCTAAGTGGGCTTTGTGGTATAGTAAGCTTTGGGTCTTTGACATTTAGGTCTGAATCCTAGCTGTATTGCATGTTGGCTTGATCTATCTCAGGAAACTCATTTAGACTCTGAGTCCCACCTATCTTGAATAGAAAATAAAGATAATTCATGAGCGGGTAATGTGGGTGTAAACATGATTAATGTACAGTGATGTGCATGTATGAAAATGTCATAATAAAATCAATTAGGTTGTACACTAGGTTGTACACTAGGTACACTAGTGTAGGTTGTACACTAACTACAAAAATATTAATAAAAACAAAAAGTAAACTGTAGTAAACATTAAATTATATATAAAAATGAACTAAAAATGTATGATAGACTTAAATATAATAGCTAAAACAATAAAACTCTATGTGTAAATCATAAATCTAATAAGGGACTCATATTCAGAATATACAAAGAACTCTTACAACTTGACAATTGAAGACATACATCCATAGAAATTTATACAAGAATATTCACAGCAAGCCAGGTGTGATGACACATACTCGTAATTCCAGCAGTTGGGAGGCTGAGACAGAAGGATTGTGAATTTGAGGCCATCCTGGGCTACATAGCATGACAGTGTTTCAGAAAACAAACAAACATAAAGAAAGAAACAACAGCAGCAAAAAGAATATTCACAGTAGCATTATACATATAGCCCAAAATTAGAAACAAGCTAAATGTCCACCAGCTGATGAGTGAATAAACAAAATGTAGTATATCTATATAATGGAATATCATTCAGCCAAAAAAAAGCAAAGAAAGGGATGAAATACTGATACATGTTACAACATGGATGAAAACACTATAGTAAGTGGAAGAAGCCAAACACAAAAGACCATATATTTTTTAAGTACAGGGTTTCCCTAAATGAGGATGACTGCATGCTAAAATTAGATAGAGAGTATGATTGTGCTTGCCTATGAACGTACGAAAATGAATCAGTTGTATGCTTTAATAAGGTGAACTTTGTGGTATGTGCATTGTATTTCAAAAAAAGGATTTTAAAAGAATTAGCATTTTTAAAGGCTCTTGTTGTTGTTAGGGGCCATGGAGTCGGGTCTGACTCATAGTGACCCTTATAGGGTTTTCAGTGGCTTCAGGAGTGGGCTGCCATGTCTTTCTCCCATTTTCGAAGTGCTGGGAATTGAACCCCAGGGCTCAGAGAGCACAGAGTAGCACTCTACCAACTGAGCTAATCCCCAGGCTTAAATGCTCTAGTAGACTGTAAAGAACACAATAGCCAGGTATTAAGCAAGTTTTAATTCCTCTCCCTTCGGCTGTCTTAAACCACATTGGCTTAGTTGATCTATTGTGTTTTTTTTCCTATTTCATTAACTTTTGCTCCTCTCATTACTTCATTTCTTCTAGTTCCTTTAGCTTTATTTGACTATTCCTTTCCCAACGTTTAAAAACTAATCCTGAGTGCATTGATTTTTCAGCTTTTCTCCTTTTTAAATAAATGTATTTAAGACCAAACATTTTTAGCTTTGCTTTAGCTACATCCCAAGGTTTCCATATATTCTACTTTTATTATGTAGTCCAAAAATATTTCCAATTTACCATTTGATATATTATTAAAACTTAGAAATATAGTTATTAATTTCATAACTTGAACAAGTTTTCTAGTTATATCATCTTATTGATTTCTGGCTTAATTGCATTGTGGTCAAAAATATGCTCTATGAGTTCTGCTCTTTGGAGTTTGTTGCAACCTGCTTTATGACCCATTTGAAGGTCTATCTATAGCTATCATAAAGCAATGTTCTAGGCATATATATTAAGTGAAGTTTATCGTGTTCTTCAAATCTTCCACAGCCTTACTGATTGGTATCTGTTACTGAGAGAAGTATGTTAAGTATCCTACCATAATTTCTCTAGCTTGCCCTCCCACAGCATCTGGACAAACAGTGCTGTCAGGCTGGGCTCAAGTGCCACATGGGGGTCGTGGCAGCGCCCCTGTCTTTGCACAGCGTCTGGGCCTGCACCACTGCCTGGTCTGAAGCCAGATGCTTCAGCTCCGCCCACTCCACTCTGCTGCAGGGGCCACCAGTCCAGAGGTCCTCGCCAGCAGCACAGCTTGCCCCTGCAGTGCCTGAGGAAAGAGCCATTGCCCAGCCTGTGTCAACACTCCCAACCACACAGTGGGACACGCCAGCCCACATTTAACCTTGGGAACCAAACCTTCCAGAGACACCAGAGTGTCCCCACCCCTGCATGGCCCCCAGGGACAGTGGGTCTCCTCAATTCTACTGTGTCTCACGTGGTGCCTGTAGTCATGAATACAGCCAAAGAAGCTACAGGGAGACAGTGCCATGTTGCCCAACTGGAACCGAAGCCAACATTACACACCATCACACACCAAATCACACCCCAAGACACAGTTTCAGAAGAAAGCTATTTACTATGAAGCTGCCCCACAGATAATCTCAGTGTAAACAGTGCAACTTCGTGAGTATATTGGAAAAATAGGGATAGATAATGCAAGTATGCATTTGAGTCTTACTACATATTAGCCATAAGGTTCCATCAACTTTGTGTGTTGAAAGTGTTACCAGAAATGATGTAAAGGATGCATAATGAAAAAAGTCAATGGTGTATTACTCTGTACGCCATCATCATCTACTAATGAAGGGAGATGTTTTTAAAAGTGGTAGGGATGACTGATCCACCAGATGTGCAAATCTCTACTTAAAGCACAAGAAATATGAGAAAGCAAGGTAACAAATCACCTCCAAAAGAACACAATAACTGTTTAGCACCAGACCCCAAAGATGATACTGAGGAGATTCCTAATGATTATAAAGAAGCTCAATGAGATTCAAGAGAATGCAGAGAAAACTAGGGAAATAATTGAGGGTAGGAAAGAGAAATTCAGCAAGGAGATGGAGAGCTTGACAAAATAACACAGAAATCTTGGAAATGAAGAATGCAGTAAGTTAAGTTCATTTCTCTTTACAGTTCCGTCCATGTTTACTTTATATATTCTAAAGTCGTGTTATTTTATCCATACAAATTTAGAATCTATGTTACCTTGGCGAGCTGAAGTGTCTATCATTATGAAGTTCCATTTTCATCTCTAATAATGTTTTTAGCCTTAAAATCTATTTTGCCCGATATTACTGTAGCTGTATTTTTCTCTTTTTACATCCATGCACTAAAGATGTTTCCTAAGCAGCATCTATTTGTGTTTTGATTGTTTTTTGTTTTGGTTGTTCTTACCTTTTAATTGTAAATTTATTTTATATCTGATTAGTTGAAATGTGAAGGCAAATGTGTTTTGGATTTTTTCTTTATGTCAAAGCTGTTTAGCCTTTTGATTGAGCAATTCAGCTATTTGTGTTAATTATACTTACAGATACTGTTTGATTTATATCTCTCCAATATTTATTTGTACATTCACTTCCTATTTGTCCTGCATTTTCTATGGGCCTCTGCCTTTTCTTCTTTTCTTAGGGGATTATTGATTTTTTATATATATATATAATTCTTCTTGCTTTCTTATATTCATCTGGAAGTCATATATTCTTTTACTAGTTCTTTGGAAAGTGCAAAATGAATTATTGAATCGCCAAAAACAAAATATTGATATTTTCTCCTTTTCCTCATAAAATAATTTAACTTTATCCTTTCCTAACTTTTATGCATTTGTTGACGTGTATGCTCCTGTATATTTAAGTTCTCCCTCTTCCTTTTCATTCTCCTCTGCCTCTTTGTCCTTCCCTCCTTTATTCCTTTCCTCTGTTTCTCTCTCCCTCTCTAATCTCTAACACGTCAGTCTATGTCACAATATTATTATTATCTCATAGAAATAATATTCCTGGATTTACTGACACACTTGCCATTTTGTTATTATTTATTCCAGCATCTGCAACCTTCTTTCAGGGATAATTTTACTTTTGCCTGAAGAACAGTCTTTAACATTCCTTTAGAATTTGTTGATGATTAATTCTCTTAATTTTATATGTCTAAACTGTCTGTTTCACATCTGTTCTTGGAGGAAATTGTTGTTAGATATTAAATACTACTCAGGTGATTATTCTATTTCTGCAAAAATCCCCTATTTTGACTTACATTGTTTTAGTTGAAAACTCAACTTTAAGCCTAGTAGTTGCTTCTTTGAGGGTGATTTTTTTCCTCTTTATTCTTGTTTATATTCTTCTTGTCTTTAGTTTTCACTAGTTTTATTTTGAGGGTTTTTCAAATTTATCATACTTGGGCTTATAAGAATTTCTTTTATCTGTGAATAAAAGTTATTCATCTATTTGGGAAATTAATAGCCATCATCTCTTCAAATACTATATCTGTCTTGGTTGGTTTTTTTCATTTCTTTTCCTGGAAATCTATTTAAATATAAAATATACCTTCTCTGTGTCTCTCCCCATACTATGTCTCTTAACCTCTATTTTGTATTTTTCATCCCTCTCTATTCCCATATTTCATTCTATATAATTTATTCAGGCTTATTTTCTAGTTCTTTAATTTTCTATTTGGCTGTATCTAATTCACTGTTAAACACAACCACAGAATTATTTATACTTTTTATTATAAAGTTTTAAAATGCCACTTAGTTATATTGCAATATTTTTCAGTTCTCAACTGTATTTTTTTTTCAATTCTAGATATAGAGCACAAGACTTTAGCATGCAAGGCAAGTGCACTACTCCCATCCAAGTTCTAGAATTTTGTTGTAATTACTTCCATATTCCAGTTCTCCAATGAGATTTTCCACCTTTTATTTTCGGTGTTTCTTTATGTGTGTGTGTGTGAGAGAGAGAGAGAGATATTGCTTTTTAAATCCTTATCAACTAACTCTAACAATTATGGTTACCCATGGGTCTGTTTCTCTTTGGCTTCAGCCATAGGCTCCTACCTTTGGCATGCCTAATAATTTTTATTGTGAGACATATATAAGACTGTGTTGAATTCCAGTTCCTCTGTGTATATGTGTACATGTACCACAATTCTTTTACCTAGTCTGTTGATGGAGATCTTGATTGGTTCCATATCCTTATTATTGTGAAGAGTGATGCAGTAAATATGGAGATGCAGGTGTCTCTGTGGTATAATAACTTGTCTCCCTTTGTGTATATTCCCAGGAGTATAGCTGGATCACATGGAAGTTCTATTCTTAATTTTCTAAGGTATCTCCATATCGATTTCCAAAGTGGTTGAACTAATTTACAGTCCCACGAGCAGTGTAAGAAGTCTCCTTTTTCTCTGCATTCCCACCAGCATTTGTTATTATTTGTTTTGTTGATCTTGGCCATTGGTTTTTGTGTCTGTGTGTTGTGTGTGGTATTAGGCGTTGAACTCAGGGCCCCATGCTCGCATGCTTTGCAAGTGCTGTACCACTGAGCAGCACCACCAGCCCATTTTTTTACTTTTTTGAGAAAGGGTTTCACTAAATTATGCACACTGCCTCTGCCTCCCAAGTCATTGGGATTACAGGTGTGCACCACCATGCAGGTTCAGTCTTGGCCATTTTTACAGGAGTTAGGTGGAATCTCAATGTTGTGTTGATTAGCATTTCCCTAATGGTTAGGGATATTGAGCATTTTTTAATGTGTTTCTTAGCCTTTCAAATTTCTTCATTTGAAAACTGTCTGTTCATTTCCTTTGCCCACTTATGCATTGGGTTATTTGTTGCCTTGGGATTTGCTTTCTTAAGTTCTGTGTATATTCTAGAATTTAGTCCTCTGTCAGATATGTAGGAGGCAAAGATATTCTCCTATTCTGTGGGCCCTCCCTTAAGTCTGTTGATTATTTCCTTTGCTGTACAGAAGCTTTTTAATTTCATGCAATTCCATTTGCCTATTCCTGGTGCCATTTCCCAAGTGCCTTGAGTCTTTTTAAGAAAATATTTTCCTATGGCTATATGTTGGAGTGAGTTTTTTATCTTTTGGTCTAGTAGCTTTAAGGCTTCTGGTTTTATGTTGAGATCGCTTATCCATTTCAAATTGACTCTCATGCAAATTGAGAGATCTGGGTCTATTTTGAACTTTCTGTAAATGGGTATCCAATTTTCCCAGCACCATTTGTTAAAGAGGCTATCTTTTCTCCATTGAATATTCTTAGCCCCTTTGTCAAAAACCAGGTGGTTGTAGTTGTGTGGGTGTATCTCTGGGTCTTTGATTCTGTTCCATTGGTCTTCAGGCCTGTTTTTGTGCCAGTACCAAGCTGTTTTTCCCACTATGTCCCTGTAGTATAGTCTGAAGTCAGGTAGAGTAATCACACATGTGTTGTTTTCTCAGCTTAAGATTGTCTTTTCTATTTCTACAAAGTCTGCCATAGGAATTTTAATTGGGATTGCATTAAATCTGTAAATTGTTTTTGGTAGCATAGCCATCTTTATAATATTGATTCTTCTAATCCATGAACAAGTAAGGTCCTTCCATCTTCTAGAATTCTCTGCAATTTCCTTTTTAAGTGTTTTGAAGTTTTCCTTGTAGAGATCTTCAGGGTCTTTGGTTAGATTGATACCAAAATATTTAATTTTTGGTGGGTTATAGTAAATGGCATTGTTGCCTTAATTTCCTTCTCTTCCTATTAACTATTGGTGTAAAGGAAGGCTACTGATTTTTGAGTGTTAATTTTATATTCTGCTACTTTGCTGAAGGAGTTAATTAGCTCTAAGAATTTTCTAGAGGAATTTTTGCAGTACTTTAGGTAAAAGATCACGTCATCTGCAAATAAGGATAATTTCACCTTTTCTTTGTCTGTCTCTTTCTTTCTCTTGCCTGATTGACCTGGCTAGGATTTTCATCACAATATTGGATAGGAGAGGAGAAAGTGAATGTCCTTGTCTTGTCCCTCTTCTTAGAGGGAATAGTTTCAATTTTTCCCCATTTAATATGATATTGGTTCTGGGTTTGTCATAGATTGCCTTTATGACATTGAGATATTTCCATTAAGCCCACTTTCTCTAGGACTTTTATCATGAAAGGATGATGCACTTTTTCAAAGGCCTTCTCAGCATCAATTGAGATTTCTGTCTACAGGTCTCTTGATAAGATGAATTACATTGCTTGATTTTCATATGTTGAACCAGCATTGTATCTGTGAATGAAGCCCACTTGATCATAGTGTATGAGCTTTGTTATGTGTTGCTGAATTTGGTTTGCCAGAATTTTATTGAAGATTTTTGTGTCAGTGTTCATCAGAGAAATTGGTCTATGGTTCCCTTTCTTTGAAATGTCCTTGCCTGGTTTTGGTAACAGGGTGATACTAGCTTCATAGAATGCATTTGGAAGTGTTGCTTCCTTTTCTATATTATGAATTAGATTGAGGAGAATAGGTGTTAATTCTTCTTTGAATGTATGATAGAATTCCACTGTGAACCTGTTAGGACCTTCACATTTCTTTGTTGGGAGATATTTTATTACTGTCTCCATTTTGGTGATTTTAATGGGTCTGTTTAAATTGCTTTTATCCTCCAGGCTTAATTTTGGTAATTCATATGTGTTAATGAACTTATCCATTTCTTCTATATTTTCATTTTGGGGGATGATCTTCTAGATTTTGTTGGTATTGGTGGTAATGACCCCATTCTCATCTCTAATTTTTTAAATTTGAGCCTTTTCTTTCTTTCTTCTGGTGAGACTGGCTAGGGGGCATCTATTTTATTAATCTTTTTGAAGACCCAGCTCTTAATCTCACTAATTCTTTGAATTATGTTTTTAGATTTTAATTGGGATATCTCTGACTTGATCTTGAGAATTTGTGTCCAAGTTCTTCTTTTGAGATTGGTTTGTTATTGGCTGTCTGGTGCCTGAAGATATGTCATTAAGTTATTTAAGTGGGACTTTGCAAACTTATTGATGAAGGCATCCATGGTTATGAACTTCCCCCTTAGAACTCCCTTTGCTGTATCCCATAAATTTTGATAGGATGTATTTTCATCCTTGTTTGGTTGCAGAAATTTTTAAAATTTCCTCTCTGATTTCTTCAATGACTCATTGATCATTCAGCAGTGTATTATTTAGTCTCCATGAATTTGTAACATATCTGAAATTTTTCTTGCTTTGTAGATCTAGTTTTATTCCATTGTCATCTGAAAAAGTACATGGGATTATTTCTCTTTTTTTTCCTTTCTTTTTTTTTTTTTTTTTTTTTTTTTTTTTTTTT